>JASDQU010106814.1:99259-123373 GCA_032191745.1 Picea mariana | reverse complement strand
AAAAAATATTCGGGGGCACTTCCCCCCAACCCCCGCGTCGGGGGCTCCGCCCCCCTGCACCCCCCATCTAACCCCCCTACGCGCCCAACACAGGCTCTCAGACACTACTACTCGTGCAAAGAATATAACACATACCCAACAATATGGTGAGATGGAAAAAGTACTTCTTTATATTAATCTCACAAAGTCACTTACAAATGAGATCAACGATTGTTCCTCGAACCTGGTCCAGGCTCCTCTTCAACAAGCTCCAACTGCTTCCATGTATCCTTCTCCTCTCACACTTCTCTATAGAGAATGGGAATAGGCTTATGAATGAGAAAAAGGGAAAGAAAAGGGAATCCTGGCTCAAAACTCAGAATGTGGCTGCAAATTCTTGGGGCAAGGGGGGAAAATGAAATGGCCAAAGTTTCACTGTTCTTATACTTCTCTTTGGAATGAAACCCCAACACCTCCTTTTCTATGAAAAAAGGATGGTTATTCTGTTGGGTGACGGGATATAAGTGGTAGAACAGTTGGGAAGCTACGCAATAGCCCGTAATCTCAACGAATTCCTTGCAACTTTTTAATTTTTGCAACTTTTGTGAGCATACACGGGTTGTAATGGTCCAAATAGTGTACGTACATGGGAATTAGTGGTGCATCTAGCATACATACGTGGGAAGTAGTGGTGCAAGGTGTGTACATCTTCAAAAATAGTGGTTTTAAGAAGATTTACTCAGTGATGTCTTGGAAAAAATAACAAGTAAGATGGCCTGATGTCAGGTATGGATGTATGGTGCAATTTAGGGTTATAACAAATGCCCCCTAATGTGTGAGTTCAAAAGAGCATCTGATGGTCGAAATACATTACAAATCTTTACCAACATATGAAGCGAGTGAGCCTGGGACTAGAGTTCAGGAGGTGCCATCTGCAAAATAGCAATTATCTCACCGAGGTGGGAATACCCATGCTCGGGATGAAATAAATCATGGTTTCCAATCAAATACACCGCAGATGCATGTCATATAACTATATAAATTGTAGCCGTGAGCAATACACAGTGGATCTACATCTCAATATCAAATATATACATGTATAGTATTCATCTTCAAGAAGCCAAATGATGCCTGATGGATGGAAATGAGGTCTTCAGAGCTCGAGAAACAACATCAATATCTTCAAACTTGGGTAAGAGTGTAATGTGAGCATACAAATTCGCTACCCAGAGGTCTTTGATGAATCGTCGTGAATAGACAAAAGGATATTTGTGATCGGGTAGGTAACTTCACTGATTTTGAACAAGGACTTGATTGGACTTTCGGGATGGTCGGTCATGACGTAAAGAGACAAAATGCAGAAGGGATGACTCAAGTTGGGTAAAACTTCCCTTGGAAAATAGAACGACTGATGATCAGACTCAGGCAACATGACATTGACATAATTTTACGATGTAGGGGGCAACACAAACTCTCCATGTGTTTGGAAGAATAACCAAATGGAGGAGGACACAACTCTATGTTACGAGAAAAAATTCCTAAGGTCATATTAAATCCCAAAGCTTGACGATCAGACTCAGGCAACATGACATTGACATAACTTTACGATGTAGGGGGAAACACAAACTCTCCATGTGTTTGGAAGAATAACCAAATGGAGGAGGACACAACTCTATGTTACGAGAAAAAATTCCTAAGGTCATATTAAATCCCAAAGCTTGACGAACAAACGAAAGGATGTGCTTCGTCCAAGGGCGACTCATTGTGCTGCCATAAAAAGAAAATACTTTTCCCATCCTCTTTTTGGGGTATATTTGATTTTTTTGTCTTTTTCAATATTTTGAAGAGCTTGGAAAATAATAAAAGAATGCTATGTTACAAAGGATAAATGAGTGTCACAAGCATACTAGTTCCAAGCATAGGGAACACACTAATTCTCATAGCAAGGAATCATGTGCAAGAAAAGGACACTTGGAAAAATTCCTCCATGGGTCAAGGTGTCAGATCGCAGAGGCAAAGTGCTACAAGGCTTGCATATAAGGCATGCTTCAGAGGTTCTATTGAGAGCAACATGGAGCCGACATTAGGCTAAAGACGCAGAGATGCAAGTGTAATTAGAAAGACATAATCAAACCCCCTTCAATGTACCTTTTACTTGCCTGGAGAAGGTAAGCTCGGTGGTTTTTTCATGTTTAGAGAGTTTGAAAAAAAGTAAAAGAAGACTCCCCTGTGGTAACTTTTTTGAAAGTAGTCTAGTCGGATTGAAAAAGGGATAAACTAGAACTGAAAAGACGTCTATTAAAAACCATTTTAATGAGTGTGACACAGACAAGATCACTCGACAATCTTCTCAATTTTAAGGAGTCTAAAAAGAGCTTAACTATGGACTCCATACAATGTGTTCTTCTGGACCATTTTAACGAGTGTGAAAGAACAAGGTCGCTCAACGAAATTTTCAATTTTAAGGAGTCTGAATAAAGCTTAACTATGGACTCTATATAGTATGTTCTTCTAGACCAATTTAACGAGTGTGAAGGAACAAGGTCACTCGACAATATTTTCAATTTTAGGGAGTTTGAAAAGATCTTAACTATGGACTCTGTAGGGGTTCCTTTTTCGTAAATTTAGTCCCTCGGGCCCAAAAAAGGGTTAAACTTATACCTGAGAATATTCTTCTAGCAAATTAGAGTTCCTAGAGTGTACCTTTGTTTGTAAAATTGACCGTCCGGACTGAAAAAGGGGTAAACTACTACCGGACAGACGTTCCTTCATATTTTAGTTTGGAGAGCGTGAAGGACAACAAGATCGCTCGACAATCTTTTCATATTTAGAGGGTCTAAAAAGGGCTTAAAAGAAGACTTGTTTTGTGGGAGTCCCGAGGGTGAGGTCAAGAGTGATAACATATCATATGTATGAGGCTCAATCTCGTAATCAGGACAAGACTAACAAGGACTCCCAAGCCTAAAGTCATTAACGCCGACATGGACACCAAAATGCAACCAGGATCTACCTAAGGCATCCATGTGGAGGTATGCTCTACCACTAAATTATGACACTTCTAAAGCAGCAATAATGGTTCTGTGTCGCAATTCGGTGGTATCGATTCTATGTCAAAGTGGAAAAGACAAAGAGACGCAAAAAATGGAGGTGGAATTCTAACTTAAATGCAAAAACTTGGAAAAATGACTTTTACCAAAGAATCTTTAAAAAGTGACCCATCTCCTAAAACCTTTTCCAAACAAAAAGTGAAGTGTATTGTAACATCCAATGAGAAACTCAAGAACCACGTTAAATGATTTTTAAGCCAGAAAAAATGACAAAAGGGTCCAAAAAATGACAGAAAGGGACAAAAAAGTCTATAAATAGAAGCTGGCAGCTCATTATCACCATTGTAATTTGAGAATTGACCAAAAAGCCAAAAAGACCCATTTGCTAAAAGAGTTGATTCCCAGAGCTTCAGAGGACGAAACGAACTTCTGATCTGACCAAGAAAGTACAAATCAACCTCTCTTGTATTTCACTACTTCCCTTGCTCATTTGTTTTAGTTTTTTGGGGGGAACGCACCCTTAAAAAAGGTTAGCCCTACGCATACACGGGCTATCCAAGGAAAGCGTGCATATCCCCACGGGTAGAGAACAATCTGCCTGCTTGCCTATACGAATGTGCTCAATACAACTCGCGTACACCCTCAAGAACATGGAAAAAATTGAGAACACAAGAATTACCTCTCTTTTGAACTTGTCTGTAACATGATGTATGTCCATTGGAGAGAGAGGGAGCATGAGGACATTGATTCTTTGGTCCAGGAAGACCCTATTGTTGTCGTCGCATTAAAACAATGTGGGTTGTGGAAATTCTTCCAATGTCCACTCATGAGGGCACAACCCAGGCTGTTGAATCCCTTAGTGGATTACTGGCACCCAGATGTAGAGGCATTTATGCTCGAGGGGCAGTTGTTGACTCCAACGACTGAGGATATTTATTTTCTGACTGGCCTCTCGAGGAGAGGGGAACCAATCAACCTTCGTGCTTTTCCCCCTAGGCCTTACAACATTATCGAGTTGATCAAAAAATACTGCAAGGCCAGAACAGACAATGTGGGTTCTTAGGTGTCAAACCACAAAATTACCAACCTATTACTAAAAGTGATATTTTTACTTATTGGGTGGATCACTAGATCCACGGTCTTACATCAGGCCTCTTGGGTGCACATGCATTGTGCAGGACAGTTCTTAAATGCACGAGTGTTCGACTGGAGCACAACCATTCTAGAGTGCATGAAGAGACAACTCACAGAGTGTCATGGGTGGAAGAAAAAAAACTTTGGGTTTGGGACTATTCTATTCTCTTTCTTCTTCAAGAGGGTACCCAGTCTTAGTCTGCGAGATACAGTACAGGGGCACGTGGCCTCCTTCCTAGCAGTGTGTAGATGGGTATCATTATTGTTGCAATAGGGGGGAGGGAGGACCATTGAGGCCTTCAATGATACTTTCTTTGACTGGTGGTGTCATCAGATTACAGCTATAGAGGAGTACCCCTATGCTGAGATCAACTTCTCCAGGGATCCTAACATGCCTGTACCTCCCAGAGTAGAGCGAGGAGAGATAGGTATGTTTTCTTTTAACAGTTTTTAATTTTTAGTTTCTTTTTATATATATCATTTTTATGTGTACCAGAGTACCTAAAAATTATGTATCTACTATGTACATATGTGGGACCAGTGCGTCTAGAAGACTTTGCGTGGAGTAGGCGGTGTCCTCGACCAGAGGCAGTACCAGCAACGGTCGTCGAACTAGTATCAGTAGAAAGGGGACCTCCAGCTGGAGAGGCTAAGAAAGTATTGAGATGAGTTGAGAGGAACTTGACCGCACTCACCCGTACTATGCCCATGGCTGAGATCGAGGATCTCCCATCATCTATGCAACCTCATGTTGTTGGGGTGCCACAAACCTGGATCCAAATTTTTTGGCGTTTGGAAAACGTCGTAGTTCACTATGGTAGGGCCAACATGCCTCGTGCTTATCTTTAGGCCGGTGGAACACTTATGTGCCGAGGACACTCTTTGTATATTTTTTAGGGCATAATCCCCGCGTTGTATACCGGATATATTACTTTTTTGAGGTGCTTGCACCCACCTATGTACTCTGAGACTTTTGATATATATATGTGTGTGTGTGTGTGTGTGTGTGTGTATTTACATCTTTTATGTCTTATGGATTATACTTTTTACAATGTATGTACATGTGTATGTGTGTGCTTTTTCTTATGTATGTGCAATATGCCAATATAATACATGATTTGCTAGAGTATCTATGATTTGATTCAATCTCCTAGGAACATGGATATACTTAATGTAATCAAAGCCTCATTCTAAGAGATGTACCTTAAGGAATCGTCGGTGTAGAGTAGGATCATAAATGTGATAAACCCCATTCAACTGGGACACAACCATCTGTGCATCTAAGTGGACCTAAAGATGAGAGATACCATGTGACAAAGAGTCACGAAGAAACTCTATTACTACATTGTATTCAGCGAAATTGTTTTTGGCTTCACCTAAAAAAATACCTCCAGAAGATAGCAACTGGCCCTGAGGTGTGAATATCACCCAAGCTGCGAAAGCAAGCCTCCGAGTGTGTTGGCTAGCACCATCTGCAAACCGAATGAACACCTCTGATTCACTTAACATCTTCCACAGTGAAAAATATGACATCAAAAACTACACGTCCAAAAAACAAAAAGACAAAAACTAAACTGTATAACTACTATACATATATACAAGAAGTCACCCAAGGCAACCCACCTATGAGTAATACTTCTTGAGGTAGAGCCCATTTCTAGGCTCTGCCAAATATTTCCCTTCGAATTCAACCAGACAATAAGCTCCCTTCTTTAATGCTTCCTTCACAATGAAAGGTCTAAACTACATGGGTTTGAACTTGCCTAAACCCAAGGGATCCTTATCTGGGTCATAGACCAAGACAAGGTCGCCTTTGGAGAAAATTTGAGGATGAACAGACCGATCATATTGACACTTGAGTTTTTTCTTGTGAGCCTCGTTATTCAAGGATGCATCACGATGTTGCTCATCGAGTTGATCGAGATATAATAAGTGTTCCTCAAGCAGTGAAGTGTTTGGAAATAACTGTACTTCCAACTTTAGAGATGGGATATGGAACTTTATTGGAAAGACTGCTTCCATCCCGTAAATGAGTTGAAAAGGTGAGAAACTGGTTGCATTCTTTACAGACGTTTGGTAAGCCCACAATGTTGAGTACAACATCAAATTCCAATTTGACTTGGTCAAATTTATCATTCGCTGCAAAATAGTCTTGAGGGACTTATTCACAGCTTCCACCTGACCATTCGCTTGTGGGTAGTAAGGTGATGAATGCTCTTGCCTCAACCCAATATTTGATGTTAACTCGAACATCATTTTTTTCTGAAAGTGACTACCATGGTCAGTGATAATCTATCTTCGGATGTCGAACCTTGTTATTATCTGACTGAACAAAAAGAGAGTTGTTGTCTCGCCATCATATTTGAATGTTGGCATAGCTTCGACCCACTTTTTGAAGTAGTCTACTGCTACAATGATATAATAGTGCCCCCTGCTGAAGGGGGGTGGCATGTAGTATAATCAATCCCCCACTTAGTGAAGGGGGCAACTGTAATAACAGGAAACATAGGAGTGTGGTGTGCCCTCATCTTCCGAGAGAAGACCTAACACAGGTGGAATTTCTTAACCAATTCAATGCAATCCTTGATTAACGTCGGCCAAATGTAACCTGCTTATAGAATCTTTTGGGTTGTTTCCAACCCAAACAGATGACCACCACATGCTCCAATGTGGCAATCGTTAAGAACAAGTTCTTCTTCTTCATGAGCGAGACACCGGTGAAGGATTCAATCTACACCTCGACAATACAAAGTGTCCTCGAGTATGATATAGTTCTTTTCCTAATGGCATATACATTGATGCTCATCGCGAGAAGGAGTGGTGGGGCACTTCAAAGTTTGGAGATAGACTAGTATATCTCCATACCAGGGGTCTGAGGATGAAATCAAAAAAAGATCTCCTTTAATTGGTGATTCTTTGGGTGTAACATCACCTGACTCAAACGGAAGTTCTAAGATAATTTTTGCAAAGACCAACGACTTTTTATATTTTTCTCAAACAAAATCCAAGTCAAATTCCTAGAGGATAACTATCCATCTACTGATATTTATGTCGATGATGCGTCGTGTCAACACATATTGAAATGGATTCACCACAGCAATGATAATGGTCTTATGGAACAGGATATAATGACAGAACTGTTGGATAGCATGTATTGCTACCAACGAAAGTTTTTCAACATGGGAGTAGTTGAGTTCTGGTCCAACCGGACCTCAGATCAGGTAATAAATCACATGCTCTTCAAGTATATCATCCTATTGAACCAAGACCATACCGATGGTCAACTCTGTAGTGGCCAAGTAAAATAAGAAATATTTATTATAATTGGGGGGTCGGAGCAGAGGGCCATACGTGAGGGTACATTTCAACGCTTTGAAAGAGCATTGAGAGGCTACGTCCCAATGGAAAGGAACACACTTCTTCAGTATATGCATAAACCCTTTTGTGATCTCGACATAGTTTGCGATAAAACACCGAATAAAATTGGATTTTCCTTGTAAACTCTGAAGCTGAAAGACTGTGCACAGGGGAGGCAATTGAACTATTGCCTCAACCTTTAGAGGATCGACCATGATCCCTGTTGTAGAAACTATAAAACCTAAAAGATGACCTGACGTCACACAAAAACTGCAATTTTTAGGATTCAAGTGAATCTGATAGTAGCAACATCGCTCAAAGATAAGTCAGAGGTGTGTGGGATGATCCGATCTCTTACGTGATCATGATGCTAAATCGTCGAGATAGGCCTCAACTATGTGTTTGAGAACATGGAAAGAAAAATACATGGCTTGTTGAAAAGTATCTCCAGCGTTCTTCAGGCTGAAAGGCATCTTCTGATAAGAAAATGTACCCCATGGACAGATAAAATTTGTTTTATGCTGGTCTTCAGGCTTAATCTGTATCTGATTGTATCCCGAAAAACCATCCATGAAAGAAAATACCTCACAGCCTACACATTCATCGACGATCTGGTCAATGAATAGGGTGGAGAAATTATCCTTTGGACAAGCCTTATTCAAATCATGGAAGTACGTACATACACGAATTATTYCCTGCTTTTTGTTGATTGCAATGGGATTTGATACCCATTAAGTCAATTGGACGGGGTATATGAAACCAACTTTGAGTAGTTTATCTACTTCAACCTTAATAGATGCTACTTTCTGAGGATTAACCGGATGAAGCTTCTGATGGACTGGCTTGGCGTTAKGGTAATTCGTTATTTCATGTTCGATGATTCTTGGATCAATTCCTGGAATTTCCTCATAAGACCAGGAAAAAACATCGCGGAATTCTTTAAATAAATTAGTGTAGAGTCGAATCTCCTCGGGAGAGCAGTCTTCTACGATGAAGACATTATCCACGATGCCAAGGGTTCTATAGATATCAATAGGTATCTTTTTAGCTATATTTTCCATATTACCTTCGACGTAAACTGCGTGCATAGAAAAAACATTGATAGGACAATACCAATCTCCAGTCATAGTCAACACGAATTCACCAGCCTCAATTCTTCCTAACTCCAGGAGAAAATAAGATCTATGGTGGAGATCATCCAAGGGTTTGTCTGGACTATTCAATGCCTCTATAATCACCTCTTCAGAGGGAAAGACCAAGTCTAAGGAATCAGTAGTTGCAAGCGAACCTTGAACCCAAGAAGGCCCGAAAACTGGATCTAACTCCTATGCAGAAGTCAGATCGAGGTCGACGGAAGCTTTCTGAAATATAGAGTACACAACCTCTGTCGCAGACAAAATCATGGCCATGCCATGATGCCTTGTCCCTTCCATCGTGGCCGATGGGGAAGGAAGAGTCCACGGATCATTAAAGTAAGTCGTACAGAACAACAACACTTGAAAKATTTTAGCCTTAGGTTGGTTGGGGATAGCCAATATGAACTTGACATCATCGGACAGGGGAGGGTAATCGAAAGTACCCATCAAAGGCGGGCATAAACCAATGCCTATATCGATGATGCAGAGCTTTGGATTATCAGTCATCGGGACCGTGGATACCCCCGATGAAGGGTCAGGAYGAGAAAATACAACTGATCAATGGACATGATTTGGCCCTCGTGTGGGAACGACAAGACCTAKAAAACTATGGCAACCACTGCATGCATAGCATAGGTCCAACTTCTTCCTAACAAGAGGTTGTAGTCGAGGTACATCAACCACTTCAACTTCGACACACACGGTATTTCCTCCTAGCTGCATAATGAAAGAAGGAATGATTATGTGTGGTCTGAAGGAACAACCATTGAAAGAGGTAAGAAGAGTAGGTGATGTAGAAAAAACGAGTTTGCCAATGGCCTTCCAACACGCTAATGACATCACGCATGTCGAGGCACCCTCATCAACCAACGTGCGAAAAATGTTCCAAGTAAAATATTTCATGATGTAAGCCACTACTATCTGAAATGCGACATCGTATGGGAGATGAGGTTTCAAGTCAGTCGTATCAAGCATAATCATTTCTATATTACAAGTCTCATTAGATCTTAAGGCACCTAACAGAGCCTTTCTCTGTGAAGGGTAGATCTGGAGGACCTCCAAAGCAGACATTGTGCAAGGGGTTTGTGACAAATCATCCACCACAAAATAGTTATGGGTGGACCTCGCATTTGGATTGTGGGAAGCTTTCTTGAATTCCCCTTTCAGAATGCGTGTCAATGTTTCACCCAACGTCTTCTAAATCTGGAGAGGAACAGATGGGTTTTTGGCTGGAATTCTCTAATCGTGTGTCCTAGTTGCTATATGGGCATCACCTTTCAACATATAAACATTTGAGTTTGAGGGATTACTAGACGACGAAGGGGGTCCCTAACTTCCCACATCCTCATTTGTAGAGGCTTGAGTTAAATTTTTCCCATGTGGAAATGGATTCGTTAAAACAGCAGGTTGTTGTTGCGACAGTAACTTTTGGGCCTCCGCAAGCCAAGGGAATGGGTGAGTTGGATGGTCTTCCATGCAAAGGTTACATGGATAATTCGACTTTAATTTTTCTGTGTTTCCCCCACCAGCATTATTGGTGGGTTTCTTATCCCCCTTACCCTTGTTTCGTTGTTTCTTCTTTCCGTTAGCCTTTTGGTTGGACTTCGGGTTTGTCGATTGCACACTGTGTACATCTGAAGTTTGAATAGGGGGAGCACCCAAACTAGTGGTTTGGTTTGCCGTTGTCTGCTGTAATGACAATTGTTGCAATTGATTTGACAACTCATCACCAAGATCTGTTTGTGCTGAACCAACGATACCATCAACATGTGGTCCAAACTTTTGTCTAGTCCTGTCAAGAATGGACCGCGGTGCATCTGGAAAAACTTCGTATAGTAAACCAAACTAAGAGTATATCAGTTCTAGCTATTGAGCTCTCATTATCGATTCTTCCTCGAAAAACACTCCTAACATTGCAACGTCTTTAGATAACTAGGGTACCAAAGACTTAAGGAACCACTCCAGCAAGAATGCTGGTGGAACTGGTACTTTTATCAAACTCTTCTGATGCCACCATTCTCGGATGTGATCTGAGATATGGTCAGCCTTTGTTTGCTCAAATTTGGCCATCAACTTGGTGTCGGCATCGTATCACATAGGTAATTGAAAATGGTTTATAAAAACCATTGCCAATTCGCCAAAAGTAGATTATCTTGAGCAGTCGAGCTCGATGTACCATTTCGTGACACTCCCTATAAGAGTGCATTGAAACAAATGCAACTGGACGGAGTCGTCTCTTAATGATTTGGACGAGCATCATAGGTGAAAGGTTGTCACATGATCGCCTGGATCTTCGTTATGCTTACCTCCAAACTTCAGAATGTCCAAGGGAAACTTTGTCACCATGGGAGACCAATGAAGATCATGACAGATTGGTTCATTTAACAATCGTGATAAGTCTAGAAAATGCAACATTGCCAGAAATGGTAGCTTGGGTTGTTGAGTATGTACAGGAAGAAAGGAGCCTAGAATTTGGTTGGCACCAGGTTGCCAGGAAAAGTTAGGTTGCTAGCCCGAGTTCTGATAAAAACCATCGCCTAGGCTAGCATTCAGATATTGCACTTGTTGAGATGTCATCAGCTGAATCCCGTAGTAGGACATTGAGGGTTGAGAAGGGATTGTTCCCAACATTGTGTTCCAAATGTTTTGGAAAGGGTTTCCCCCTACCGATCCGACAGGCATAGGTATTGAGCCTTGCTCAGGGTTCCATTGACCATGGAAGGGGTTACCCCCGATCGACATCCCTGATGAAGGAATAGATTCCTGCCATGGATTCCAAGGTCCTTGAGAAGTGTTTGCCCCCTGTGCAGGAATAGTACCCTGCATAGGATTTTGTGATCCAAATCCAAGGTTTCCCCCAGTCAAGACAGCAGCAGACGAGAATGTGTTTTTACCAAACGTGCCAAACAAAGAGAATGAAAAAGAACCCACCGGCATGGTATGGGAATAAGGTCCTTGACTACCTGCTCCGAACAATCTATATTTCATGTTTAGCCAGGCAGGCTATTGAGAAGCATCCCCAAGTAAGGGGGACGAAGGAGGTATGTGACCTCCCTCGTCAGGGAAGGTGTTATAGGGGGACAATGTGCCCCCCATGGACCCTTGTTGAGGAGTGTTTGAGCTCCCTTCCCCAAGAACCATATTCTCTAGGGTGGAGTAGGTGAGGACCGAGTTCGTATCAAAGTTGGGCATCCCATATGAAAATGGAGAGCCCGTCGCACTCTGTGTAAACGATACAGTGGTCGTCGCCATAGACGAAATCAAACCGCTGCCCGACGTAGAGGTGGTTGAGACCATAGTGGTCTGGACCTACGAAGGTGAGTTAGAAGGTGGAATGCCCCCAGTGATGGCAGTTGTAGAGGGAGTATGAGGACTCCCCGATGAAGAAGTAGGATTTTCTCCCATCGTTGCTTGTAGGACTATCTGATGCTTGTGATGTGTTACCCTTGGGGGGAAAAGTTGTATCAAAAGTGGCACCGACACGTCAGTGATCGAAGGGTTATATGGACCGAGAACTTCTACTCCAAGGTCAAAAATAGTCGGTTCCTCCGGATACGAGTTTTCTCCTCTCAGAGTTGGCTCGAGCATAGTTTCATGTGGCCCGGTCACCTCAAATGACCCTTCCTGGTGAAGTCTTCACCTTCGCGGTGGCGATAGTGCCTCCAAATTAACTGTTGAAAGGCCCAAAAGCCTTAGTGACCAACAGGGCTCTTGATCTTTCACTGTGGGATAATATCAATGACACACTAAGGATTTCTAATGTTGAATACCAAACACACACTAGAAAATTTCCTAGAGATAAAGCAATCAAACCACTAACTAGTTGGAAGAACACTTACACCAGCCAACACTAGAGAAACTTATCGGTGCAAGTGAAAATCGAACATGGAAGCACCCTCTAGGTATACTCTACAAAGCATGGCTCGATGTCTACCCTAGGTACCACAGTATACCCCTACAGTCACCTATGTAAGTCCCTAAAGTAAAGGCAACTAGGTTTCCAACTCGTGAACAATTACAAGGCAAGTACAGTCGACAGTCGGGTGGACCGCACTGAGCAAGGTATCAAGCCAAAAACATATCAAGGGTATTGAAAGAAAATGTTGCGGAATATGATTGAGGACCTCAAATGGATTTGAGGCCCACGAAGCTCTATGGCAAATGCGATTAACGGAATCCCAAAACAAGTCCTCTATATGTGTTCCTCACTACGCTTGGTCTAGCTTTGGAGGGGTTATCTCTGCTACCTTTCTGCATGCGACCTCATGTTTATCCCCTGTGTTAGAGGGGGGTCCTAGATAATTTCCACATTACTGTACTTTTTACACTCCCTAGCACAAACTCCTATGTTTGTTTTATAGCCTTGAAGAGTTTCCTCTCCAACTTAAATCAAGGCCTTAGCCTAGTCTAGTTGATGGACCCTACAAACATAAAGTCTAATTACTTTTAATTAAGCGTTAATTTTAAGTGGCTTGTCTTAATTCAAAGGAACAAAGATGAAACTAATGGTGTATGTTAAGAGGCAAAAGAGAAGAACAAATGCTAGAAACAAAATTACTTCTTTTGACAAATAAATATTTGCAAATTGAAAACTCTTTAACCAACTTTTCAAACTAACTTCCTTTCTAAGATCTTTTAAAATAAAAACCTAAAACTTAATTTTTCTCGACTATGATCTACTTGAAGTCCTAAGAATTCAGTAAATAACTTAAGAAATCACTCTTCTTCCTGAAAAGACAACTAACCTAACTACTTAGCCAAACAATGAAATGATTTTCTTTTTCTTTTTATTTTTTTTATGCTTCAAAATAAGAAACTTGAAAATGAATTCTTTTTCTTTTCTTCTAAAGAAAGAAAAATGGAAAAATGAAGACAATATAAGACCAAAGAAATTGATTTCTGGTCTACTACAGATCGCAAGAAGTTATTGACAGAACCTCAAAGGATAAACATAAAAACTCACAGACTCGTCTAAAAACCCTTTCAAAGAACACAAGAAATCTCTAAAAGATAAAGAAATTGACGTCAAACCTAGGATAAAGACCAAGGATGATTTTAAGGATGGAAATTTGTTTTAAAATGTAGAAACCTTGGCGAATCTTACTAATCCTTCATATGCCAACTATAAATGTTTGGCAATATTTTTGTAAAAATATTCAGAACTATAAGGATTTTATATAGTTTTTATAAAATTTTGGCAATTTTTAAGGTAAATTGATTTTATCCTATAGAATTTGGGCTAATCATTTTTAAAATAACGAATCTCATTTTTGGAAAAACCATGGAAAATTAGCCCATGAGCGAATTTTAGCCCCTAAAATCATCCATGATAAAGACTGCAACAACAAAGACCAATACTAGATCAAGAAACCCCTAAGAAGTATGACTTTAAACAGGGAAGAGGTTGATTGCCCCTTCTTAAAAAAAAAATTCCTGACATAGGCATGCTACTGACACTTAAGTAGCCTGCATATGTATGTGGGTTGTCCAAAGATAGGGCACGTATGTACGTGTTCAAACCCACTGCAAGCCGTGTACACCTCTGTAAATTCCAAAAAAGGAAAACTAATAGTCAAGATGACCAAGCAGGGAGTACTGGTATGGCAGACCAGAATCCCTTAAAGACTCAGAAACTTACAGAAAACTCAAAACAGGTAATCAAACCAATTAAAACACCCAAAAACATCCCCTAAAAACCCTAGAGGCTTCCCCAGTATGGTCACCAATTCTGCTATAGCGGGAAAACACCCCTACGGACTACACTAGGGTTCAACGTGCATGCATATCTAACCGTCTAAAGACTCCTACTTTTAACAAATACCCCACATTCATGCATAAAATACAAATTGTAAGGATTTGGTAACTCTACCTTAAACTCTGTGTATGGTGTTGATCCTTTTGCATTCATTTGTTCCTCAACTGAAAATCTCCTCCCAAGGCTGACCTGCATTCACCAAAAGACAAACAAGAAACTATGAACATGCATCTTATATATGAATTAGTGGGTTAGATGTCATAATTAAATGTAAATCAAACATAAAGATTGAACACATCATATGGAGGGACAGAAAAAGTACTTCTTTATATTAATCTCACAAAGTCACTTACAAATGAGATTGGCGACTACTCCTTGAACCTAGTCTGGGATCCTCTTCACCAAGCTCCAACTACTTCCATGTATCCTTATCCTCTCACACTTCTCTCTAGAGAATAGGCATAGGCTTATGAATGAGAAAAAGGGCAAGAATAGGGAATTCTGGCTCAAAACTCACAATGTGGCTGTAAATTCTTGGGGCAAGGGGGGAAAGTGAAATGGGCAGAGTTTCATTGTTCTTATGCTTCTCTCTGGAATGAGACCCCAACACCTCCTTTTATATGACAAAAGGATGGTTATTCGGTTGGGTGACGGGCTATAGGCAGTGGGAAAGTTGGGAAACTACCCAATAGCCCGTAATCTCAACGAATTCCTTGTAACTTTTTAATTTTTACAAATTTTGTGAGAATACGCAGGTTCCAATGGTGCAGCTAACATACGTACATGGGAAGTAGTGGTGAAACTAGTGTACATACGCAGGTAGTAGTGGTGCAGGGCGCGTACATCTTTAAAAATAATGTTTTTAAGAAGAGATGCTCAGTGATGGCTTGGAAAAAATAGCAAGTAAGATGGCTTGATGCCAAGTATGCATGTATGGTGAAATTTAGGGTTATAACACTTGTCTATGTGGAACAGGAAGCCATTGATAAAATCGATGACATTATGATTAAGGGAACTCACCAACGAAG
The DNA here is from genome assembly GCA_032191745.1 of Picea mariana. Lineage (NCBI taxonomy): Eukaryota > Viridiplantae > Streptophyta > Pinopsida > Pinales > Pinaceae > Picea > Picea mariana. Next base: position 107,937 of record JASDQU010106814.1, on the reverse strand, counting down.
GATCCATCTCTATCAGGTTGTGAAAGCAAGGAATCTCCTGCATCAAGGAAAGTGGCTCACTAAGGGCCACGTTCAACAGACGTTTCCCCATCTGATGTGGGTGCTCAATAAAATGGAGACCATTTATTCTTAAAGGGGAGGACTCATCTAGGTGGATATTGATGGACACCCACCTATTCCACTAGCTCAAATAATAGTTTTCTATTTTGGAAATTTTTTACAATTTTTTGGGGTCCTAAACTTTCGGGGCCATTTTGAAGCCCCAAACAATGTTTTTTTTTCTCAACACCATATACAATGTGTCTAGAGGTAGATTCTACCTTGAATGAAAGTTGTACTCCTCATTTAGACCTTTCCAATAGTGTATTGAGAACCCAAAATGAATATCATATGCAAAAGTTACACCCTCAAGAAGTTGAGGTGTCAACTACCCCCATCGGGGCCCACAAAAATTTTGGTGTTTCATATCCCGATGTTAGGGTTTTGGATGTTTAGCTTTTTCTTATTTATGTTTTTTGATAAAAATTCCTTTGGAGCCTCATTGTACTCGTCTTCTTTTGAATGAGTGTAGCCGTCACATATCTTCTCAGAGATAAGCGGCCACCATTTAAGCAAGTTTATTTCATTCTCCATTTTTCAGTTTCAACATGTTCTCTTTACTAATAGAAGTCAAGTTTTATTATATCTCTGTGTGTTTCTTCATTATACATATGTATTTCATTCTGTTCCATTTAGAAATCTGGATAATTTGCACTTCATCTTGATAAATTTAACACATATCCATGCCAATTTATAATAAACTGCTCCTAGCTAATAACATTAGGATGTAGGTATCTATTGAGGAACATTGTCTTTATGGTTTCATGTGAAATAAAGGCATTGCAAAAGGTTTGGGATATATATTTCCTTAAATAAGAAACACCAAACTCTTATGCCAATTTAGACACAATGTTGAACAACAAATCATGACAGTCACCATTAATGGATAATGCTACTTAAAATTGTTGTTTTGAAATTATTTTACAATATATGACATGTTTCCGTCATTGTATAAAATTTCTTGAGCACATCAATAAGAAACAGTTATTTGAATTACAGTTTTTGGAGTATCCAATTATTTATATGATATAAGTGGCTCAAAATGGCCACAAGATGGATTTTTATCATGTAACAATATCCTATAGATATATCCAAACTTTGTTTGAATGAAATTGACATATTGTGCCATTTTTTTATATGACCAAATAGAAAATGTGACATAGATCCATCTAGAGAACCACTTGATATAGGAAATATCACCCCATAGTCTAATATTGTCATGTTGTCTTTGACAGGCAACAAGAAGTGACATTCTATGAAAATATGTCTCGATGTCTATGACATTGTGTAATTCCTCTGGGAAAATAGTATTTAATTATATTTTATTGATGATAGAGCTAAAGGGTCTCAATAATGCAATGAAGCTCAATAATGGATCATTGTTCCTTATCATATGTCAATTTGTGTATAATGGAAATGAGCTAAACTTCTAATGCATCAAATAAACAATCCCCTAGTGCATGGTGGAATTTTCACAAGAGAAACAAATTCAACCACATGTGTGGTCAATTGCTTCAATATTTGATTGGTTTCATGAAAAAGCATTCTTTTCATTTAGGATTAATTCTTCATTGATAATTTTGTTCCCTAGATCTAGATTACCATATATGACAAAAGATAATTGGAATAATTATTTTTTATAATTGTATTAATGAATAATCTAGATATCAACGATTTCCCCTATAATGACATAGCACAAGGTTGGCAAGAAAATGTTAGTAAATATTACACACATCTATTTTAATACAAAGTAATTTGCAATGAAGTAGAAGCATCTATTTTAAAATATGCAAATAAACTAGGAAAGAAAAGAATAAAATATTAAATGGTCAACATTTTTAGTAAAAGCATTAGGGATTCAAAGTACAATTTTGAAAAAACAAAATGTGAGCAATGAGAGAGTGGAATGAAATATAGGATTATTTTGAAGGTATCACAAGAAAAAAATCTAAATTTGTTGCATTGCTTGGATGTCTTATTTCATTTTTCTTAGCTAGATCTTTGGGATTTCTAGTATTTTCATAGAAGGCCAAAATTTTGTTTGCTTGTTCACATGATTAAAATTTATGTTAGAATGAATATGTATAGAACACATGATATTTATATAGCATTGCTATTTTTGTTTTATAACACCATTCTTTGATTCATCACAAGATCTTATAGCCAAATGTACTGAACAACAAGAATAACAGTATTCAACTACTGAGAATTGTTATGCTAAGTCCCCTATCATATTTTCAATAATTATAAACAAAACTCTTTTTAACTATTGTAAATCTATGTTTAATATCTTGTGTAAACTTAAGAGCATGATGGCATGGAAAAACAAACCATCATATACTTGAATATGTTGCGGAAGATATTAGTGTCATTTTTTTGCAAGTTTGCAAATATTCTAAAGTTGAATCTAAAAATCATATATCTATTCGAATGATATCATTATAAATTTGGTTTTCTACTTTCACAAAATGACTCAATGAATACAAGAATACAAGTGTTTTGTTCTATTGAATAGAGAAGATACAGATTCTTTTGCAGAAACATAATCTAGGAAAGAAAGGGATAAAAGGATAAATGGTCTTAATGAAATAATTAGGGACTCAAAGTACAATTTGCCAAAAACAATTGTGAGCAATGAGAGAGGCATCAGAAAAAAGAATCCAAATTTATGCCATTTCTTAGATCTCTCATTACAATTATTTTAGCTAGATCTTAAATATTTGTAGTATTGTTTTGAAGGTGGCACAAGAAAAAAAAATCCAAATTTATGTCATTTCTTAGATCTCACATTACAATTATTTTAGATAGATCTTAAATATTTGTAGTATTGGCATACAAATTCCACAATTTTGTTTTCTTTCTCACATAAATGTAGTTTGTACTAGAAGGACTGTAAACAACATATCCTGCTAAACCCATTTATACTTCTTTATTTTTTTCTTTGACACAACAAAATTAACAGCAAGAACCATGCTAATTTATACATGCCATTAACATCAATTATAAAACACATGAATGCATTATATTTACACATGCTAAAAAACATTCCAATAATATATAAAAAAATGAAATAAGTTCATGATAAAACATATCAAAAACTTATCTTTAAATAGATGAACCAACTGGCTTCGTACAAAGGGAATTTATCCTAGCCATAAGCTTGTTGTTCATTTTCTCTCAACAAAAAGCCACCCTCGAGATAAGAATACGAGTCCACATGGATGTCTGGCCCTCTTGGCTATCCACTCTCGACACACAAAAAACCAAAACATAGGTTCTCCACTCCAACAACAATTCCAATCCACCAATTCTATTTCCCCTCAACCTGCATAACCCAAGGAATGGGATCACCATTCTTTGCCACATAGTCCCTTGATCCTTCTCACTTCACTCCAAGGATTCAATGTGATCATTTAGATAGGAAATGTCTTAGTTAGGGACTCCAAAATTTATAATTTGTTCCAAGAGTGCTCCCAACACCCTTCCCAAGTCTCTTGAACCATTTCCTCAACACAAAATGCACTTATAGGAACACAACCCATGTTACAGGCATACAACCTTATTTTCAGCATAAATTTTATCACAATTTTTTTTTCCATGGATAGCATGGTCGATGCTCTTCCCAACACCTAACAACTCTCTTGCTTCCCAAAAAATTCAACATGAAAATTTTTTCTTCTTTTCCCATTTAAATTTCCTTTTCTCCCATGCATGTTGACTCTCACTCTTCCCAAGGTTGATTTTTCTCAAGCCCATGTTCTCAATAATTATGTTAAGTGACTTCCTCACTCAAATTCTTACATGAATTTAATGATTGAGTGTCTAATAAGTCAAAGGGAGGATTATATGGTAATGACACATTAGCTCATACAACTGACATGGGTTTGTCCTTGGACTCCCATTTATCCCCCTCTCTTGTGTAATCATAGCCCCACATCATAATTGTCCCTCTCGTATCACAATGAAATATTATTTTTTTAATAATAAATTCAATGTACCTTTTTACATAGCTCATCCTCAGCCATATAAATTAGTATAGGCTCTTCGACCCAAACATATCAACTCACCAACCTAAATCACATTTACATAATATGCACAAGATTTCTAGATAAACATTGTGTAGGAATTTTTGAAATGTCTAAAACTTCCTACATCATTTTTATCCAGAAATATCATGAATATTATGATTAACTATGAAAATATACACACTCATACACATTTACATAATAAAATTATAATTTGTAGGGATTTAAAAATAAGGATGTGTTGTGCTAGCACAACACCCTCCCTAATTTCTCCTGTTACCTTTTCTCTAAGAGAATNCCCCCCCACTTTACTTTTCTATTGGAAATCCTCTTAGACTCTTTCATGGAAATGGCAAAGCCTAAGTCCCTCTTCTCACTCTCCATACTTTATCATGTCAGTGATTTTAAAGAATATTTTGGCCCGCCAATGCACTGTATATCGGAGATCTTCCTCTTTCCTTCACCCACACACCATGTATCATTGAGAATCCTCTATCCCATGTCGATACATGTTGTATCGATGAACATTCTTTGTTTCCTCATTAATACAATCAACATCGGTGATTTAGTGATTTCTTCGTCGATGAATTAGCACCATCAATACTTGACCGTCATTACACTGATGGTTAATCTTTCATCATTCACCGATTAATGGTGTATCGATGAGGTTCCCCCCATATTCACCAAAAAGAAGGTATCAAATTTTTTTGTAAGGGCTAGTTGGATCTTCCAACTAGACCCCCCAATCGACCAGACAGGTCGACTATAGAAGTTAAATAAAGTATTCGGTCAAATAGACAGTCAAAGTTGACCGACCAAGAAGTTAAGAACTATAACCAACAAGTAATTGTATGACATGTGTGTGTGTGTGTGTGTGTGTGTGTGTGTGTGTGTGTGTGTGTGTGTGTGTGTGTGTTCTACTATGTAATAGAGAGAGAAGCACTATGTAGTTCTAAACTCCGACATTTATAAAATAAAAATCACATAGATGTTAATCTTGGAAGACATATGTGAATGGTGGGAGCACATAATGAATAATTACATAAAAACTTACACAAGGAGGAACCAAATGATACTAGCAGAGGCATGTAAACAGTTCTTCTCGTAAACACACGAATGATTCCTATAATTTATTCTTGAGGAACTATTCGGATATCTCAATCAATCACCTAATGTGAAAACTCACTCTAGATGAAGAATTGATGCACAAAATAATAAATTGAGAAAGAAAAAACATGACTAAGGTTTTTGAAATAATCATATGTGACTATAATGAAGAAAAATCAATCAAAGAAAAATTGTGAGACGAAAGGGTAAAACAAAAATTTTACACCGACTTGCATGATGGTTATCTTTGCATTGTCCTATCCTTGCTTCGTAAATTTCCATTTGACAAAGGAGTCAGAGACATTATCAAATATTGACGCACCTTGGCCAATCCTCAACTGAAATCAAATTAGAAATAAAATCAATAAGATTGGAAAGAATTCCTTGAAGTAAATTGAAAATATACAAGAGAATCCTGTGACTATTTTTTTAAGAAATGAAAACAACCAGAATGTGAAACACTGTCGACCTCAATTAATTTGGGTCAGTGATGGGCGGTTGGATAATATGTGAGATGATATAATTCGAGTTGATTGCACCAAAGGAAAAAAAAATTGAAGTCATCAGGAAGATAACTAAAATACGTGACACATCATATTCAAGAGGGAAGTATGCATGACAAATGAAAATCTATAAACTCTCAACTAACATTTCAATACTAGAGTGGGACAAAAGGAAAAATATGCGAGAAGAGTTACTAATTGAAAGGGAACCCATAAGTTCACATCGAAAATCTACCGAGGCATGGAAATTCGTTGGAGCAACACTAGAGAGGGCCCCAATGATTCATGGGAAGAACACAAGCTTGCAAGTGAGTATGGTAGCTGGTGATTCCCAATAGTAAATCAACAAAATTGACAGTATGGAGATTGATTATTTGGGACCTGTGATTCGACATTATCACATGAGAAGTTCTAGCTCATGCATTAGAGACTTCCTCCATCAAATACTTCACATGTATGCTCAATCACCAAAGTATGGTGTTGAACTAACAATGACGGTGATATAAGAAATACACTTTTAATTGAAGCACAAGAGAATACCCAAAATAGACCAAAGGATATATTCCTCCATATAAGATATCTCACAAAATCTTCCCCCCTACTGAAATAACTTCTTGAAGATTTTGAATCAAAATATAGTTAAAACGAATCAAAGCAACCTTTGAGAGGCACTACTACATTGGGCCAATTTTCCAACACTTGATCAACGACTTTGCGTCGCAAACATGTTGAGCCTCCAAAAAATGTATCAACTATTTTTTCATATCTAGCATGTCGTCACTCTATCAACTAACACTCATTTTTTGGTAGTTATATACCACTTCCAACGAAATAGTTAGTTGAACATCCGATGAAATATTTGTTGGTCAATCATTGTTCTTAAGATGACAATTTGAACCCATTTTTGTCATCACGGGAATGTCAGAACTACGAAAACTCTGGTTTTATTGTAGCTTTGACAAATAGGTAGTCGAATATATGACAAACTATTGTCACACGATCACACAAACTACCTCTAATCTCTCACAAACACACGTTGAAAGCATAACAAATTGATGTCAAACTAGCGACTAACAGTCACCAAAAGAAAAATGATCATTCATTGAAAGAGAAACGACCCTTCCTTCAAATAAAAATGAACCTTTATTGAAAGATAAATGACCATGTCATCGGCATGACAATGAACATGTCGTCGGAATTTCGATGGAGTATGTATAAAATTTAATATATATATATATATGGAAAAGATAGGGCGTGACATGGCAGAGGAAATATCATTGGGAGTGGTGTAGTAGTCTTATCACATCTCTCATTGTTAGATCTGTATTATGATTTTAATACCCTATGCATATTTGAAACCTGAATATATTTGAGCTCGAGAATTCTGAAGATGTATGTATATAATTAAAAATATCAATATATATGAAAAATATAGGTTGTGATGTGTTAGAGTCAATATCTTTGGGAGTGGTCTAGTGACCTTATCACATATCTGACCATTAAAGACCTATTTCTAAACCTAACATGTGTGAAAATGGGATATCTGCGAGCTCAAGAATGAAGAACACATCATGTCCAATTATTTTGTTTTGAAGGCTCGACCTAGGTCATGGGTATGAGTCAAGTGATTTCCATTCTTCATATATGGCCCTTCTCTATGGTCAACACCCATCAATATCCAGGTACACACAAGTTATCTTTGTGAAGGTTATTGAAACTTATTATAGGAAGCTCTTGGACTTGGAAAGAAATATATTTCTTAGATTTGAAGTTTATTATTTGTTGAATCTCTCTGAACTTATTTTCACTACCTCACCTTCCTTCTCTCACCCTCTGCTTTTGTTTCCCTTTTCTGGGTTTTTCATGTCTTGTTTCTTCATATCTTTCTCTTTGTCAAGATTTCATTTCCCTCTCTCATATCCCTCTCCTCTAAACCTTCTTGACCCTTCCCCCTTCCCTATGACCTTGACCGCTCTCTCATCATTCCCTCAGAAGGTCATTCTTGATCCCTTTCTCTCAAAACCTTCAAACTTATCTTGGTTTATTTTGACCCATGTTCATAGTTCCTCTTGCTTCTGCAACATTCTTGGATTCATTCCATGGACTCATCAAACACCAATATTACTCATCTTGGGAAATCCTATTTTGTTAATCCTTTAGTGAACTTGCTACATTGTGTTTTCATCATAGATATAAAGGATAATAAAATAGTGAGCTTGGATATTTCCATGACAATGGATCCTTTCTGGGTCGCGATCAAAGGACATTTGAAGCGTTTTGAGGAAATATTGGAAGGAATACAAGAAACATACAATGAGAATGTAGGGAGATTAAGAAATATGGAAAATATTGTTTCACTCCTCCTTAACAGAAAAAAAAAACAAAAATTAGGAGAATCAACAATCAAGAGAAATGGAACAAAAAATGTTAATGTTGATCCAAAAAACTAAGAAGCTTAAACAAGAAGTACAATGTCTTAAGAAATGTGAAACTGAAAAACAAATACTTTAGGAACTAGAATCAATAATAACAACACTTCTGCAAATATTAAATATGATGGAACAGGAACACAACTATTTCAGAGACAGAGCAGACGAAGCACAAAAGGACATGGAGATGAACCAATGGAAATAGAAGGAAATACGCCATGAATAGATGGAAGATAGGATTGGTAGCTAGAAATTGTATCTTAATGCATTATTTTAAATGCATATTTTAATATAATAATATATAATAATATATGGCAATTTCACTACCCATAATTATAACTCTCTATTTGTTTTGTATATCAGTTAGAAAAAAAAGTTGTGGTCTAATGCTCTCAAGACGTTTTTTTGTAAATTTTGACAGTTTCTTTGCCTACGGTGCAATCTTTTAATTCAATGTCCTTATTCAATTCTTGTTTATATATATATATATATATATATATATATATATATATATA
>JASDQU010106814.1:83531-99108 GCA_032191745.1 Picea mariana | reverse complement strand
CACATATATTATTGCTAATGATAAATCATGAACAAGATGCATTTTATGACTAGTTTTTGGGCTTACAAGTTCCAATATAACTGGTGCACTAGTTGAGACCCCACAAAACAATAATAATTCAAAACCATTCAAAATTACCTAAGACATTACTTATCCCTGGAGGAAATGCAATGAGATATCTGAGTTCATACCATTTTAGTTCTTAGTCCCCATTAAAATATGAAATTGTTGTACTCAAAGGGACTTTCTCAACCCCCCCTTGTCAACAACCCCAAATGCTTTAGTGGTGGAAACATGAAAAGCACCCATGGTGCCACTACAATTAGTAGGTGTATATTTAACGTTGTAAATGGCAAAGTGGAAAAAAATAAAGCAAAGTTTTCCTTGCATTAATATATATATATATATATATATATACACACACACACACACACACACACACACACACACACACACCAGATTCTTCATGGTTTGATTTCCTTGTGATCAAATAACATTTTACTCGCCTAATAGTAACATGACAAAATTCAAAAATAACATACTAAATTATTGATAACATAAATGAACCAAACCCAATTTATTTGAGTGCTTCATAACTGAACATCTCTGGTGGCTTAAAGACCTGAAAAAAAATTACCACGAGTTAGATGCTAAGAATATGGTCAGCCATTATTCTATATATACTCTGATGCAAAATAAATTTTAAGTTAACTCTATATTTATAACACAATTCCATCAAGTAGTGAGTGTATTATTTCCTTCTGCTACATGGTCCCAAGGTATGTAGTTTATCCTCTAGCACTTTGTCCCCATTGCTCCCCACTAACTTTTTTCTTTGCAGCAGGAAACTCGACACTAATTGCATCTATACAATGGTTTATAGCTTATTTTTCATCTCCATACCCATTCTCTTCATCATGCCAAGGGTGTAAAATGGGGCCTCACTGTTGATGTTACGGTAGCTATGGGTGGTATTAACCTCCACGTGTAACATTTGACTAGAATATAATATTTCGGAAGCAATGAAAACCCTAAACAGATGTGTGAAAATACTAGAAGACAAGTCGATTGAGAAGAATAAATAATATTATAATATTATCTTCCTGAAATACAAGTCAGCTCCATAGGAAAAAGATAAACAAAAAATACAATTACTAGAAAGTTAGGTCGGCCCAACCAGAAAAGTCATTGGACAAATTAATATAAATAGTGGACATTTTAGCTCATTTGTACACCCAGTCAGAGCACAAGTCTTTTGGAGAGTTGAAGTTGTAGTTGCAACTGCAACTACAAGGAGGAATAAGGGTGTATGGTCATCTCTTGGTCTTGGTATCTCTCTAGCGCTATCAAGTGATATTATTGGTGATTCTCTTGGTGATATTCTTGGTGATTCTCTTGGTGATATTCTTGGTGATACTCTTGGTGATTCTCTTGGTGATATTCTTGGTGATATTCTTGGTGATGTACGAGCTAAGTATGGTGCAATTTTGAGAGAGTAGTGCAGTTGCATTTGTTGCATTTGTGTATGGTACTTGTTCTGTGGATATGGAGACTCTCTCTTGTGCGCTACCCTTGGAGAAGGAGCGTTATACTTGTCTTGCTTTTTTGTTGCAGTTAGCGGCTAGGGTTTATCTATTGGTTCTAGTATGGATTTCCAGAATAATTATGTCAAAGGTTAAAGGTGCTTGGGGGTGGCTGCGTTCCTTTGGTTGGGTGACAATATTGTGATATTTTCTATGGTAAAACAAGCACATCAATTTTTTTAATAGTTTATGGGCCCACACCACCTTTAGTACAATCTAACCACTAGAAGGTATTATGGTAGTTATTTTTTAATCTCATTTTGATATCAATTGCAGCTGCAACTAGGGTTTATGATTATGCAGTTGCAGAAAACCCTAACCTAATATTTTGGACACTTCAAGTGAGAAGTTTGGCATAATTCCTAGAAATTATAGTGTACCTTAGCCTAGAAAACCTATTCATACTCTCAGTAAGAAAAAATATCAAGTTTGAGTTTTTGGTCAAAGTCAAATTCAAAGGTTGTCTAGTAAAAGTCAATGTCAAATTCAAAGGTTGACTTTTGGTCAAATTGATTATGTGGTCAAAATTGAAATTTCGGATTTTCTAGCTTGTTTTGATCATTGAACCTTCTGATTCAGTTTCTAACCTCTCCTTGTCAAGATGGTATCTAGTTTCATATTAGAACACAAGCTACGATGCTACAAATATTTCAAAGGTATGCACTTGTATATGTCTAAGTTATATCTTATAGAAAATCATGAGTGTGTTTGTAGGGAATGTTCTAGAGACCTTGTCCAAGCAATAATCTTAGATTCACTACATTCAAAGGAACAAGTGCACCCTCCATAGAAGTTGAGGTTTCAGGTTCCAGGTTTGATTACACTACTACATATGGGCGGATTAATCCACAAAAATTTTCCACATTTCCATTATTTTCATGTTATTTTTAAATTGGGTGGGATTTTCATCGCTATTGCCATGAAAGTTCATCGCTAGAGCGTCGAGTATGGTTTTTTTAAATTGGGCAGGATTTTCGTCGCTATTTCCACGAAAGTTCGTTGTTATAGCAACGATTATTTCCTACGTCAAAAGCATCTGCTAACACACGTGGCTTGCAACAACTAGTTGACTTTTTGTAGGTCAACTCATGCATTTTCGTCGCTATATCGATGATAATCAATCTATATATACCTGACTTTAAGAGACTTTGTGACACATTTTCTATAGTTGCGACATTGTTCATGGCTTTTGTTTGAGATGTTTATTTTTTCCGTCGCCCATTGGTTGAAAAAATCCAATTCTCGATCTACATAGCTCAGATTTTGAACTTGCAAGGCTAGTATGTTTTTTTATTTATTTATTTACATATACTCATTTAACTTGTAATTTTTTGTTCAAATGAAATTTCATGTAGCTTGTTTTTTCCTTGATAATATATTATATGTGCATTACCATATTTCAAAATTGTTATGACATTGGTTTTTCGATCTAGTTAGTATATTCTATGGAAATTCATGTAAAATGTCAAGAAAAATATTTTCTGAAGAAGTATTTTAAAAAGAGGAAAAATTACTCCATCAATAAGACAATTCAAACATAAAAAAACATATGTCATTATCAATTTAGATCAATTTGAGCCTACAATTCTTTATGTAATTTTAATCCTTATTACAAAACCACCAACTCATAACAACTTTACCAATTGGACTAATGTTTGAAATAGAAAGTGGAAAAAAAATCCTCTTAGGTCTAATCCTATCCCTTAGTGACCTTGCTATTGGATTAATCGGTAAATGCGGACATAAACATATCTCCCTATATTCACTAAGAAACTAGAACAAAAAAAGACAATACACTACTATTTCCTTATATTTCAATTATCAAATGAGAAATGGATCTAGAACATACCTTTTAAATATCGAAGATCTAAATTCTCCAATGCAATACAAGCTCCGTCACGAGGCTTATGGAGAAATATCTACAAAAGAACACAATCCAATGAAGACAAGAATAACAGAGCCTACTTGATATGAAACTATGTATGTGATCAAGGAATCATACAATATGGACAAATAAGATTCATATAGGAAAGAAAAGTGCATCTATATTAAATAATAGAAAGAGATATTACAACCAAAGCCTTGATGTCATAAGGTCCCTTCCAGCTATCCCTCATTTCCCACACCATCCATCATGCATACATAAATAGAGCTCCCTAGCTTCACTACAAAGCTAGAACAAAACAAGATAGTACACTGCTCTTTCCTTAGATTTCAATTATCAAATGAGAAATGGATCTAGAACATACCTTTTAAATATTGAAGACGCGACTTCTCCAATGCAATCCAAGCTCCGTCACAAGGCTTATGGAGAAATATTTGCAAAAGAACACAAGCCAACGAAGACAAGAATAACATAGCCTACTTGAAATCAAACTATGTATGTGATCAAGGAATCATACAATATGGACAAATAAGATTCATATAGGAAAGAAAAGTGCATCTGTATTAAATAATAGAAAGAGAGATTACAACCAAAGCCTTGATAGTGTTGGTACTTAAGCTAGGGGCTAAGTACCAACCATCCATGTGTTATGTGTTGGGAAGTCCAAGCATATTTTTCTTTGGCTCAAGCTTGTGTAAAAATGAAACCACCTTCCTCAAGCACATTTTCCTCTGGTTCAAGATTGTGTAAAAATGAAACCAAGTCCAAGAATAGTTTTGGCTAGTTTTAAGATTGTGTAAAAATAAAATCTATCCCAAACATAGTTTTGTTTTGTTTTAAGCTTGTGTAAAAATGAAAAGAATCTCGAGCTCAGTCTTTATTCTTTCTCATGCTCATAAATACCTGATAATGTAACCGATTAAACTTTTATCACTTTTTCGGACTCATAAAGGTTATATGAAAAAGGAACCCCCTGGAGTTTCCTTTAAGATATTTTTAGACTCTCTAAACATGAAAAGATTGTCGAGCGATCTTGTTCTTTTCATGCTCATTAAAGTATTTGAAGAAAACATCTGTTTAGCGGTAGATTATCTCGTTTTCATTCTCACCATACTATTTTATGAAAAAGCACATTTTGGAGTTTCCTTTAAGTGTTTTTTAGACTCTCTAAATACGAAAAACATTGAGTTTACTTTCTTTGGACTCATAAAAAAAAAATCGAAAGGACCATATGGGACTGAACCACTCCTTCCTAGGTTTCATTAAACATACTCTAAGGGACTCATCTGAAGGATGAGCTTATAGTTCAATCATATGTTATCCTCCTCAATTTTGTGTAAAAATAAAGAGGTACTCGCCATAAATGGTGAGGGGGAATTGGGAAAGAAATGTATCTAAACCTGTATTCTATGGAAGAGTTGCCTTTGAACATGACACCCTTTCACTCACTTTGTGTCTAGGTTGGAAAATCCTCTTGTCTCTTGATCATACTCCTTTATAATATTACATTTTGGTCTATGATCCATGTTGTTGAGTCAGTGTTGCCAAGACAATTGTTGTGTCATCAATATGTTCAAAGAGAAATTAAACCCGAAAAGCCTTCTATTGTGTCGGTCATTTCTGCAGTCCTTAAGCCTTCTATTGCGTCGACCATCCTTGAGTCATCCCAGAATCACATGTTACTTTGATATAATTCAAATATTTTTACCTGTTTCGTGTCATTAATGGGGGATACTTTAAGGCCCTCCTGTGACGAGTCTTTTCCTGTCGACTTCAACTCATTATCCATGAATTAGACTTAGAAAATAATTGGTACCTTGGAACTTGCATGCCTCAATGGCATGTTTCCTCACTTTCGACAGTGGGTTTTCATCATTGACCCCCGATCGGGAGATTCTACCGAGTGTTTGACTTCATCTCATTAATTCACATTCGTTGGATTGTACTAGAGTACCTTGGGAGTCATTGACATTAATGGTGATTTCCCTCTCACTTGTTAATGATATTATCTAATGACCGGTAATCAAGTGGTTTCTACCATGCTCGACTTCATCACATGTATTCGCATGGTCAGATCCGTACTATAGAGTGATGGAGATGAAGACTCTAGATATTTTCTGACACATTTAGGTTGCGTTGGAGTATATTCAAATTGTATTGTTGCATAGATCCACAGTGTATGTCTCGTGGCTATGTTCAAATTTGAGTCTTTAATATATAGATCCACAGTGTATTTTTGGTGGTTATGTTCAGATTTGAGTCATATTGGCATGGATCCACAGTGTATGATTGGTGGCCATGACCTGTCTTAATTAACATGGATCTTTGCATGTCATCATTTATACTTTGAGTCATTTATATTCTTAGTATGGGAATTCCTACCTCAGTGATGATATATTTTTGTACCGCACTTCCTTATTTGTTGGCAGGTTTCTGACTGATGTGTTCCTTGTTCCCTACACAAACTCGACAAAGTATTTCAGCTATCACTCTGTTCTACCTTCATACTTTGGGGGTCTTTCTGTTACACATTATTTTCGTCACCCTTATGACCGTTAATGATGTAAACCTATAAGTTGTCTTCAGAGAGTTCAGTGGCCTGAATTCATGAAGAAAGAAGGGAGAATAACTTTACCTGAGAGATGAAATCATATTTTCTTATGTAAAAACCCTAGTAAGGAGGATCGTCGCACCCCTAACATAAGGTAGGGTGCGACGATCCTCCTTAATAGGGTTTTTACAAAGGAAAATATGATTTCATCTCTTAGGTAAAGTTATTCTGCCTTCTTTCCTCAGGAATTCAGGCCACTAATCCCTCTGAAGACAACATATAGGTTTACATAATTAATGGTCATAAGGGTGGTGAAAATAATGTGTAACAGAGAGCCCCCCAAAGTATGAAGGTAGAACAGATCGATATCTGAAATACTTTGTCGAGTGTGTGTAGGGAAAAAGAAACACGTTGACAGGAAACCCGCCAACAAACAAGGAAATGCAGTACACAAATATATCATCACTGAGGTAGGCATTCCCATACTCATAATATAAATGAATCAAAGTATAAATGTCGACATGAAAATATCCATGTTAATTAAGACAAGTCATGGTCACCAAGCATACACTATGGATCCATGCCAATATGACTCAAATCTGAACATAACCACCAAAAATACAATTTGGATCTATGTATTAAAGACTCAAATTTGAACATATCCACGAGACATACACTATGGATCTATGCAACAGTACAATCTGAATATATTCCAAGACAACCTGAATCTGTCAGAAAAGATCCAAGGTCTTCATCTCCATCACTCTATAGTATGGATCTAACCATGAAAATACATGTGTTGAATTCGAACATAGTAGAAACCACTTGATTACCGGTCATTAGTGAATACTGTTAAAAAGTGCAAGGGAAATCACCATTAATGTCAATGACTCCCAAGGTACTCTAGTACAATCCAACGAATGTGAATTAATGAGATGAAGTCGAGCACTCGGCAGAATCTCCCGATCAGGGGTCAATGATGAAAATCCACTGTCTAAAGAGAGGAAACTTGTCATCGAGGAATACAAGTTACAAGGTACCAATTAGTTCTAAGTCTAATTCCTATATAATGAGATGAAGTCGATAGGAAAAGACTCATCACAGGAGGGCCTTAAAGTATCCCCCATCAATGACATGAAATGGGTAAAATGATTTGAAGTAGATCAAAGTAACAAGTGAATCAGGACTGACTTGGGGATGACCAACCCAATAGAAGGCTTAAGGACTACAGAAATGGATGATGCAATAGAAGTATTTTTGGGTTGAAATTCTCTTTGAACATATTGACGACACGAAAATTGTCTTGGCAACACTGACTCAACAACAGGGATCATAGACCAAAATGTAATCTTATAAAGGAGTATGATCCAGAGACAAGCATATTTTCTAACCTGGACACAAAGTGAGTGAAAGAGTGTCATGTTCAAAGGTGACTCTTCCATAGAATATAGGTTTAGATGCATTTATTTCTCAATTTTCCCCCACCATTTATGGCGAGTACCTCTTTATTTTTACACAAGCTTGAGGAGGATAACATATGATTGAACTATAAGCTCATTGTTTGGATGAGTCCCTCAGAGTATGTTTAACAAACCCTAGGAAGGAGTGTTTCGGTCCCATATGGGCCTTTCGTTGTTTTTTTTATGAGTCCAAAGAAAGTAAACTCAGTGGTTTTCATATTTAGAGAGTCTGAAAAACACTTAAAGGAAACTCCAAAATGTCCTTTTTCATAAAATGGTCTGGTGAGACCGAAAAAGAGATAATCTACCGCTCAACAGACATTTCTTCAAGTAATTTAATGAGCGTGAAAAGAACAAGATCGCTCGACAATATTTTCATGTTTAGGAAGTTTAAAAAGAGCTTAAAGGGAACTCTAGGGGTTCCTTTTTCGTATAGCCTTTACGCATCTGAAAAAGTGATAAAATTTTACTCGATTACATTCTCATGTATTTATGAGCACAAGAAAGAACAAAGACTAAACTCGAGATTCTTTTCATTTTTACACAATCTTAAAACAAAACAAAACTATGCTTGGGATAGATTTTATTTTTACACAAGATTAAAACTAGCCAAACTATGCTTGGACCTAGTTTCATTTTTACACAAGATTGAACCAGAGGAAACTATGCTTGAGGTAGGTGGTTTCATTTTTACACAAGATTGAACCAGAGAAAACTATGCTTGGAATTCCCAACACATAACATAGGGATGGTTGGTACTTAGCCCCCAGCTTAAGAAAAAAACTATCCACAAAGACGAAAAAACTATCCTCATAGATGGTTTCATTTTTTAACGAGATTGAAATCAGAAAACATTGCTCAAAGATGGTTTCATTTTTTAATGATATTGAAATCAGGAAAGCATGCTCAAAGCTGGTTTCATTTTTTAATGAGATTGAAATCAAGAAAGCATGCTCAAAGTTGGTTTCATTTTTTTAACGATATTTTTACAGAGAAGCAAGACTATGCTCAACCCTCTTGTTGATCGTGGCTTCCAAGAGGATAATGCTCTAGAAGGACACCATGTGAAGGGACAAAAAATCATTCATGGCTTCCAAGAGATCTTCATTGGATGGAAGAACGACAATATGGAAGGACACCATGTCGAGGGTCACGACAGGGTAAGGAGATCAATCTCAAAAGACCCTATTGAAGAGATAACAATGTCCACTACCAGATCTAGGTCATCAGAGACTAAGCTTACAGTGAGAGGATCATTGTGATTGGAAGTTGGAGGCATGGGAGACAATTCCACATAATTCACCTATGGCAGGGGTGATACCATCCACGTATATGAACCATTTAGGGAGTTCATTGAGTGGATGGTCAAGTCAGAGCCAACAAACGAAAGTTGATCAATAGTCACAACTCTTCCATCATGAAGGAAAGATATCACATGAAAAAGAGTAGACACTATAGATTTCATGGAATAGACATAATCTAGCCCAAGGAGTAAACCAAAATCCAAGGGGTCTTGGATGACCATCAAATCAATGAAGACAGTTTTCCCTCCTAAAGCTACAGGAAATTGAGGAAGGACTCCTAAAGGGTGATTGGTTCTTCTGTTAAAAGCTAACAGATTCTGCGTAACCGGCACAAGCTAAGGATAACCCAAAGCTTTCCAAGAAATAGAGGAAAAAATACTAACGAATGAACCTTCATCTATCAGCGTATGAGGAACGTCCCGACCACAAACCTGTACGGTAATCTTAAAAGGAATGTGAGAGGGAATATGAGGTCCAGTTAACGCACCCCAATCAAAAAAGATGGCCTCATTACTTGGAGGGGGTTCCATGCGAGGAGGAGGAATGCCCCCTATCAGGGTATATTTTGTATCAACAAGAAAAACGTGAGCGAAATCAGGTTTACTCTCTAGCGAGAGAGTAGGATCGACTAATAATGACATCAAAATGACCAATTGGGCTTCATTATCCAACAGGAGAATAGGGTCGACAGGTGGAAACGGATTGACCACTGAGCTTTCACTATCTATCGGGAGAGTGGTTTCGACCAAGGATGGGCTCAGATCGACCACTTTGTCAACTGGTTCAATGAAGTATGTGACCAGATTGATCACATGATCAACCAGACTAACCGATGAAGGGACTAGATTGATCATACCATTAACTGCAGGAGTGTTGAGAGAAAGCTTATGATAAGAAGCTGGAAGTTGAGGCTGTGAAATAGTCATGTCTTTCAGTAATTTCAAGCCTTCGTTCACACGAGGGAAAAGGTGAGTTAGATGACTCCCTTTGCATAACATACAGAGGAACTTGACTTTACTTTTCTTCTTCCCAACTGTATCGTGACTAGTTGATAGGAGGTCATCAGCATGTTGTTTAGAGGCCGACGACATGGACTAGAAAGGAGTTGTAGACCATGCTTCTAAGACCTTGGATAGACCAGGGCAATATTTAAGAATATGTCTATCCTTACAAAGCCTGCAAGGGTACTTAGGCTTATGGGTTTTTTGGGTAATCTTGGCATCATAAACACTCCCAGCACAATCATCAGTAATTGGTTGGTTTCCAACATGTCTAGAAGTGGTTGGAATTTTAGACCTTTGCTTATTCTTCTTCTTCTTAATTTTCCTTTTCTTCTTCTTCTTATCCACTGGGTTACTAGCTTTAGAGCTTTCACTCAATGAAGAATATGAGACAGAAGAAAAAGTTGCAAGTGAAGAAGGTGAAGGTGACATTACTGGTGAAGAAGGTGAAGGATCAACATGAGGTTGATGTTGTTGGGCATAAGTTCTTGCAACCGAAGCACTAGCTGCATTCGGTATTACCTGAGTGAAAAAAAACCATACCGGTAATCCAATTGTGAGACCTGGAAGGCTCAAAGTAGTGATGTGAAGAGGATCAATGTTTCTGTAAGAAGGAAAAACAAAAGTTTCCCTTGGAAAAGGGGTTCCTTCATTGGTCGTTCTAGGAACTGACACCATTAAATAAAAATCCAACCGAGAGACTGCTAGGGAAAACAAACAACACACGCTAAAAATCTAGTAAGCAAACAAGCAAACAAAACCTTCTTACGATGAACGCACTAGTTGGTGATGAAATCCAATGTCGCGGGAACAATGTAATAAAGGGATGAGATAGAGCGGGTAGAAAAGTTACGTTGATGACCTGCTTAACAGGCTTACACCCTGGTGCAAACTCCCACACATAATCATGGGTATACCCTCCAAGGAACCCGAGTGAGTTTGGCCAACGTCGATTCCAGGTACCGTGAATACTTGCCCCTCCACAGTCACCTCGTGTAAATACCCTAAAGAGATAGGCCACTAAGGTTACCAATTACGATAATGATGCCTGGAGAAATAGTCAATAGTTTGATCCATGTGCAAAGGCAGGGCATCTAAGCCCAAAATCAACTCGAGAAGGTCCCCACAGGATTTTCTTCTCAAGTGACCCCCAATAATACGCGCAATCTCTACACAAATACCAAAAAAGTAGGGGGGGTAACTCTTCCAGTATTAATGCAACCTTATGTTTGACCCTTGTGTTAGAAGGGCTTCCCAGGACAAAATGTAGCAATTGGATTTCACCGCTCCCTAACTCAAGATTCTAAGTTTGTTTATAGCTTTGGAAAGTTATCTTTCACACATATTCCAAAGCCCTACAACTAATCTAATGTAGGTTTTCTACCAGAAAATATAAAAATTTCTAATCAATTTTTATAAGCGCTTTATTTTAAGGTTGTTGTTACTCAATAGGAAAATGGCATGGACTAAATGATGTTTTGACCAACTCTAAACAATGCAAAGAAATGAGAATGCAAATATTTCACTTTGATGAAATCTATATTACGAGAAGGAGAAAACGTTTATCATTCCCACATGCACAATGTCCCAAAATTTTATTAAACTCATCAATATCAAAAACTTTTAATAAATGAGCTAAAGAGACTATACACCAATACACAATTATTGGCCCTCCCATGAATTGTTTTTAAGAATTCAAGATCAAAAATGCCAAAAACCATGCAATTTCGCTACTTCAAAAGCAAAGATGCCCCCAATCTGATGCAAAGAAAGAAATTACAATTTTTTTTTTCAAATATAGCCAAAATAAGATTCAAATCTTTCAAGCAGACTGTAATCAGACCCAACAAATCACCCCAAAACCATATCTAATATCTAGGCAAGAAAAACCATCAAAAATCAATTTTTTTTCACAATTGTCACAGGTTGTAGACTAGCACAAAGAGACGATCCTTGATTGTCATAGGCTAGAGAACAAATACAGTGCGACGACATCGCATTGTGTCAAAAGGTAGGGTACATCAATCCTAGATCGTCACATTATTTCTCAAAGCAGGGTGTGACGATCAAAAGAAAAATGGAAAAAATAAAAAGAAAGAGAGTTTTTCCAGAGAATTTAAATAGTCAGAGAGTTAAGATGGATCTCCCAATGACTAAGAAAATAGAACCCAGACAATCAAAGAAAGAAAGAAAGAAAAACTAGGAAAACAATATGTTCCCCAGTATGGTCGCCAATTTTGTTATCGGATTAATCAGTAAATGTGGACATAAACAGATCTCCCTAGCTTCACTACAAAGCTAGAACAAAACAAGATAGTACACTACTCTTTCCTTATATTTCAATTATCAAATGAGAAATGGATCTAGAACATAACTTTTAAATATCGAAGATCTGACTTCCCCAATGCAATCCAAGCTCCATCACGAGGCTTATGGAGAAATATCTGCAATAGAACACAAGCCAACGAAGACAAGAATAAAAGAGCCTACTTGATATGAAACTATGTATGTGATCAAGGAATCATACAATATGTACAAATAAGATTCATATAGGAAAGAAAAGTGCATCTATATTAAATAATAGAAAGATATATTACAACCAAATCCTTGATGTTGTAAGGTCCCTTCCAAATGTCCCTCATTTCCCACACACTTTTGCTCCAAGAATTCTGAGACTATAGATCTGAAAGTCTCTCACAGTCTATCTTGACAAAGAAAAACTCAAATCCAATCTAACCAAGCTACCAATCTCCAAAAACTCAAACTCAATCCAATCTAACTTTCTACATGAGAGCTCCTCTCCTTTTATAAGCTGAAGAGGATAAGGTGAGGAGGTTAGGATGATCCCACTAAATCAGAAAAGTGAGTAAGATCCAAACCAAGAGGAGGTCGCCTCACCATAGAAGAATTTCCTTCTAGAAGCATCAAGAAGATTCTCATTTTCCCCACATATGAAAATCATCGCACCCCTAGAATTTAGCAGAGTGTGACGATGTCGCAGGCCAGGTATAGTGCAGCATACAACGATCCAAGATCATCGCACCCCTAACATAAGGCAGGGTGCGACAATCCTCCCTACTAGGGTTTTCACAAAGGAAAATATGATTTCATCTCTTAGGTAAATTTATTCTCCCTTCTTTCCTCAGGAATTCAGACCACTAATCCCTCTGAAGACAACATATAGGTTTACATCATTAATGATCATAAGGGTGACGACAATAATGTGTAACAGACCTTGTTAGCTCTATAACTTTTGTGTCTCTTTGATGTTGTGCCTATATATATTAATGTCATGTTTTTAGTCTAGTATTAGGTTAGGTTAGTCATATAACATTCTATTCTTATGTGATGTTGTTTCTCTCAATTTTTTATAATCACACACAATTCTAGATGTAGTGATTAACTCTAGTTTGTAGTTGATGTAAATTTTTTATACACTATTAATAAGGAGTGGCTAAAATATAAAAATAATCTATGATAACATGATGAAATCTACTAGTCAGACAATGAAAAATGAGAACATGCCAAAGTGCCTTCAAAAATAAAATCGTGACCATTGTATGTAGCTGCAAATCAACACGTCATAATTTAAACCAACCAAACCCAATTGTGGATGACAAGTGGATGACATTCTTTTTTTAGTGGTGAATTTCAAAGATTGAAATTTTCTCTACAAAACAACTTAGAGGCTAGTGTATGGTGTCGAGTGATTCAAGTTTGAGAAATTTTGACCACTTTCGTTAAATGTGTGTAATTATTTTCCATGGTGATTCGGTACAAACTACTCTAAAGTACAAATTGAAGCATATCTATCTTAATAGTTAATCAATAATAAAAAAAAGCATGTCAAAATGTCTTAGAAAAAATAATTGTGAGAATTGTAGGTCACTGTAAATAAACATATCATAATCGAAAGGAGTAGATAAAATATCATGAAGGAGTAGCTCAAATATAAAAATTTGACAACTTACTGTTTGGTATGGTGTAGGTAAGACAATTACTTGTCAGTACAAGAATTTGTCACTATGAACAAAAATGGCAGGAAGCTTGCTCAGTTTAGAGCAACATTAGAGGCGAGGGGAGATGGAAAATGTTATTTCCCTTTCTATGATTGCAGGGGATTGCAAAGAAGAAGAATTTTAATAGCAACAGTTGAAAGACATTGTAGGAAGAAGGGGCATGCCGAAGGGGGTTATGAATATCGTCCCTTGGTAAGAGGATTCAATATTTAATGTATTCTCTGTAATAGTCATCATGTCATGAATTTTAGTAATATTTCTTATTGTTTTTTTTATATATTCTATACACACTAACTTTTCTACGTTGTTTTTAAATATATAGATGATGCCCCCAAAATGTCGACCTTTAGAGAGTTATTTTCCAAGTACTAGAAAAAATACTCCTTTACAAGGTGATGAACTTCAAGATCAAAATATTGAAGTTGTTGATCAAGTTATTAATGATGATATGGATGGAGATAATGTTAGTGATACAAATCAGGAAGATGAGATACATAGATTGATCCAAGACACATTTTCTCCAGTGGATGAGGAAAACCAGGATGATAGTCATGATGTTGATCCTCTACTCAAGAAGTCATGTCAGCCTCTTTATGAAGGCTCAACAACAAATATTCTATCTGCTATATTGTTGTTGGTGAAATTGAAGGTTTTGAATGGTTTATCAAACACATGCCTCACATAGATACTAAGGTATTTAATTTGTTAATTATTTATGCCTGCATGTTCACAAATACTTAAAAGGTTCAATTTTTTCCTATATTGCTATTGTTTTCTAATTTGTAAAGTATGGATGCGATATTGATGATTAATATTGTTTACATTGACTTATTGTTTTGAATTTTGTAGATTGTTAGGTGAATTTATATTACTGACGTCAAATATTTTCCCATGCACATATTGAGAAATATCCGTGATTATGAAAGAAATTGGAATGGAGTATCAAGGTATTGATGCATGTCGTAATGATCATATCATATACTATGGACAATATGCATTAGAAAATGAATGCCCACAATTTCAAATAAGTAGATATATAACCGATAAAGCATCAAAGAAGGTGCTTCGTGAAGTTCATTATATTCCGATAATTCCACATTTCTAGCGGTTGTTCAAGTGCTAAAGTATAGCACAGTTTATGGATTTCCATGCAAAGAACACAAGTCGAGACAGTGTTCTTCGAATGCCTGGAGATGGTTCTGCATTGAATTACATCGAAGAAAAGTGGCCAATTTTTAAAGAAGAACCTCGTAATGTTAGACTTTCGTTGGAAGTTGATGGCGTTAATCCATTTGGAGAGCTTTGTTCTACGTACTCAATGTGGCATGTTTTTGTTATAAACAATAACCTTCCTGCTTGGAAGTTGATCAAGAGAGAGCACACAATATTGGCAATGATTGTTCCAGGTATTTAATTACCTTTTATTTTCTTTAAAGTATGACAAAATATTTCATTTCTTTGTTTCGTGCATGGTAATTATGTCTTTTATATATAACGACATCTAGATAAGTATAATTAATCATGCAGTGGGTTGAACGAATTAGGTAAGTACCAGGTTAAAGATATGAATGTATATATTGAGCCTCTTATCGATGAGTTGTTGAATTTATGGGTTGGTGTCACTATGTATGACATCTCTCGACCAAAGGGCAAAAATGATTTCAATTCCATGGAATACTATCATGGACAATTCATGATGCTCCCGGGTTAACACATTTTTGTGGTATATTGTTACTTTCTTTTGTGATTTAATATTATATATATATATATATAT
>JASDQU010106814.1:65805-78278 GCA_032191745.1 Picea mariana | reverse complement strand
CACAAGGTGTATATACAAATTTAAGATGACCCAAAATATGAAAGTTTTACCATAGATATATTACCAATTTCTGTAAATTTCCTTCGGAGTGAAGGGTCTGAAACATTACAGAAAATGTTTTATAGAAAAAATTCCGCAATGACTCATTTCGGGATGATTCTAGAACCCTATCTTGAACAGGATGTATCTCAGAAATTATAATGCCTCAGGAGCTTAATTTTGAACCCAAGGTACCTTGATCCGTCTACTAAATACCCTCTAAGAGGTTCCTTCTGAAACATTGTAGAAAAAAAGTTATAGCAAAAATTCCACGGTGTCTCAGATGTAGCAGTGAAACCCCAAGACCTTGAGCTCTGATACCAAATGTTAAGAACCAAACATCAATATAGCATGGAAAAACCTCAGAAAAAGTACTCAACGCCTTGAAACAGAGATAATTTCAGATAATAAGCCTCTTTGAGGGGGCAACCTCCTTTTACCCCACTTAAATGTTCAAGTACAAGATGATTCAAAATGAAAATGTCTCCTTGGTATATATAGGAGACTAGGAGGTATAATTACAACTAATGGCCTAAAGCCGACATGAATAAAATAACATTACTAATATAATATGCCCCAATTAAGGGGTAATGAGCCAACATTAGGGCTTAACAATAGCCATATGTGGTTTATGGTATTTATTATCAATCTACTTTGTGCAAAGAATACCTTCAATGCTTGAATATATATTGGATATCCACCTCACCTATAGGTTTTCTAAATGAGTTTTGTTATCCCCAACTCCTAGGGATAACTAAGGAGATGACGTCTCGAGGCCCTTAGGTTGCATACATGGAGTACCGAGAGACAACTTGACCAGCAGTGTCCACTTGCATAGATAGAGATCTGCTTCACCACCATAGTTCCAGGTTCATCGTGAGGGTATCCACCACATCAATTGGCTTCCGGAAGACATTGGGTCTTTCTCCATGAGGTACAAGTCAAGTATTATGGTGAGTATCATTTCAATATTTGAGGAATTTGAGTTTGTTGTATCTTAAATGTTTTTTTATTATGTAATGTTTCCTTGGAAATTATGCCTTTTCCCCTATTTCACTTTGGTGGTTGACATTGCACCCTAGTAAGTGGGTCACCCTTAGGGATAGGAGTGCTACTAGGAGGTCCTCTTGATGATTCATCATGCCATTACCTTCCATAATTGTCACTTTCCATACTTCATCCCCTCATTTCCTTACCTTTTTGGATTGTTGGGTGTACTGACCCAAGAAGGGATTGTTCCTCATTTCATGGGAAGAAAGGGATGAAGGCCCATAGGGACGGTAGCTAGAAAAAGATAAAATCTTGTTATGAACCTTACAGATGCTCTCCCAAAGAGGTCTTGATAGAAATGAAATGCTTCTCCTGGAAAATCAAATACCTTCAAAAGAAAACACATAATTATGAATGTCCCACTTGTTGAGGGGTTTACACAAAGTGTGTTACAAGATAGACTATACCCCCATGGAACCATGTGTACTTCTCCCTTAAAGTGACACTTTGGTACTACCCCCAAAAATATTGATTCATCAGAGGGATTACCAAGTGTTTGGACCTTAATAAATTAATGACAATAAATGGTCTTGGAAAAAGGTTGCATTGAAAATGAAGGTGCAGCACACCCTCTACAAAGGCACTCATAAATGAGACACTACAACCCCTTGTATTTCATGAACCCCATGCCCAAAATTATTTCCCTTATCCATGTTACTCCATCCACATGACCTAGAGAGGGGCCCACTTGGGAAACACTCCTAAACTTGAGGTATGATTCACCAAATAGGTCACTTTGTCAACCCTCCCATACCTAAACTTGGAAAATTGCATAGGATCTTTGAGCACTTGTTTATTTTGATGAGGTATTTTTTTATATGCATGCTTAGATGGATATTTTATTGATTTGGTTTACTCATCATGATGCATTTGAATTGAGATCCTTGGAGGGCATATTCATTTTCTTTGTAGGACCTTGTTTGGTGGACATATTTGGAAGAACAAGCCTAGCTTGGGCTTCCTGGGGCTTGAAGCCCACAAGTTGGATACCAAGTCCCACACAAGGGATGATGATGGAATGCCTTTGGAGGCCTAAGAGACACCTTGGAGGATCTCACCTATCCCCTACAATCCAAACAACTTTCCTTTGGAGGCCAAAACATCACCTTTGAGGGCTTAATGTCACCCTAGGGCTAGGGTTTGGTGGTGATTGAAGACACTTGGAATGTTTTGAAGGAGGGATCTCTTGGATCATGGAGGAGAGTCATATCCAACTCAACGAATTGACCTAAAGTTCCAAAACGTTGTCCCAAGAGGTTGACATCGTGTTTCTAGGGCTTATTTTATGTGCAAATTATGATTTAAAAAAAAATATTTTGGCAAAGAGGAAAGAAAAAATAGCTTTATAAAGAGCCCTATATTATACATGAACCAATTAGAGCCATCATCTATAACATGCAGAAAATCAAACTCAATGATAAATCCTAGGAAGCAAAACCCTTTAGAGTATATGGATCCTAATCAATGGCATCAAAAAAGAAGCCCAAGAAGTATATATCCACTTACGAAGATTGTTCGGTGATGTACATAAGCCATTAAGGCTAGAGACTAGTGAGTGCTTTAAATTATAGTCTTCTCCCTTCTTGGCCCATATAGGACCATGTTTCAAAATCATAACTGAGGTTTCTTCATCCACACAAAAGGATGTGATGGAGATTTCTTAGAAAGCAGAGGAAAACTATCAATTTTTTTTAAAAAACCTATAGAAGGCATGGCAATAGCGACGTAAGTTCATCGCAAGTATGGCATCTGCGTTGCAATCCATTGGTGGGGTTTTTTACTCTGCCATGGTTTTTCGTCGCTATTGCCATGCCTTTTCGTCGCTACTTTCCATGCTTTTTTTCGTCGCAAGTATGGCATCTGTGTCACAAGCCATTGGTGGGTTTTTTTACTCTACCACGTTTTTTCTTCGCTATTGCCACAATTTTTCATCACTACTTGCCACACTTTTTCGTCGCATGTATGGAATCTATGTCGCAAGCCATTGGTGGGTTTTTTACTCTAGCACGCTTTTTCTTCCCTATTGCCACGATTTTTCATCGTTATTGCCACGGTTTTCGTCGCAAGAAGGTATACCTCTCTTTAGGATGATGACACGTGGCGGCCTGATTTTTTCATTGTTTCCATGAATACCTAGTGCGTGGATATAACAATGAAAAAAGTTCCATGAAAAATGTTGTTTGTCTTCATGGAAAGTGTGACGGATATGTGTGTTAATAGCAATGAAAAACTGTGGAAAATTTGGTCATATGTAGTAGTGACCTGTGGTCAATTGATAAGTTTCAAATTTGCGCATACCATGGTTGATAGTTTCTACATTAGAAATTGCGAAAGCATTCTTTGAAAATTTCTATCACTACTAGATGTAATGAATACTTGATAGCATGTGAATACTATTGACATATATGCTTATTGTACTTGTTTGCAAAATGAACTACCATCTCCTCTAGAGAGATATTTCTTGTTTTTCTCTCGGGCGGGTCATCTTGGTCATACTATGATGATCACCATAAAAATTTTATTCATTCTTGTTACGATATATATGTTCTTATGAAAATGATATTATACTAGAAA
Source organism: Picea mariana (assembly GCA_032191745.1). Classification (NCBI taxonomy): domain Eukaryota; kingdom Viridiplantae; phylum Streptophyta; class Pinopsida; order Pinales; family Pinaceae; genus Picea; species Picea mariana. Next base: position 74,615 of record JASDQU010106814.1, on the reverse strand, counting down.
TACTTTTATTGTTCTTGTATCGGGAAGGTTATATTACAAGATTTCATGGAGGCTACCATGAGGATGTATTTGTTTGTTCCAAATAAGTTACTATGTAAGAATGTTATATCAAACATGGAAGAACCACAGAGATCTACACCAATATAATACTAAGAATAGAACACCATCTTGAGCTTGTGAGATCATGCAGAGAAGTATGGTTCTCTATATAGAAATTTTAGAGAAAGAAAGAAGTAAAAACCCTCCACCTATTCCAGTTATAGAACCCTCCACCTTTGTAGAAGCAGTCAAGAAGAAAGAATTGAAGGAATTTGTAATGGAAGAATATCAATCATGAAAACAATGTATGCAAATAGTGCCTAAATGAGTTTACAAGATAAAACATGTAGTGGATGAAAGTATCGATAAATACAAGGAAGTATTTGTGGCTAGAGCTTTCTCCCAATAGAAGGGAGAAGATTATGATGATATGTTTTCTTTGGTTTACAGATATACATCTATCAGAGCCATCATATCTCTACCAGCATCCATGGGTTGGATTTTACATCAGATGGATGTAAAGACCACCTTTCTCAATGGAGCAATTGAGGAATAGGTATACATAGAGAAACCTCAAGGTTTTGAGGTACACCCAAGAGAAACCCATGTATCCAGATTGAAGAAGGCCTTGTATGGACTCAAGAAAGCTCCAAGAGCTTGGAGTGCATGTATTGATAGTTGCTTGACAAGACTTGGATTTTCCAAGAGTCATGCCGATCCAAATCTCTATTACAAAGTTTTGAATAATGCACCTATGAATCTATTGTTGTATGTTGATTATTTGTTCCTAACAGGTGCAGATCCTCTCATTATTCAATGTGATAAGGATCTATCCACCGAATTTGATATGACAGATCTTGGTATGATGCACTACTACTTGGCATTAGAAGTATGGCAGAAGCATGGTGAAGTATTCCTAGGACAAGGGAAGTATGTTGTAAAGATCCTTAAGAAATTTGGGATGATGGATTGCAAATCCATGACAACTCTCATGGTAACATATTTGAGGAAGTTGAGAGATTTTGATTCTAATCCAGTAGACTCGTCCCTGTACCGATAATTTATTGGCTACTTGATGTATTTGGTGAATACTAGGCCATACATTTGATTTGTTGTGAACATGTTGAGCCAGTTCTAGGTGAAACCTAGACAAGAGCATTGGATAATTGCAAAGCATATCTTAAGATGTCTTCGTGGGAAAATAAAATATGGTTTGAGATATGCTCAAAAAGTGATATACAGTTGCATGGATTTACTAATTCAAAATGGACAGGGAGTGCATATGAAAGAAAGAGTACTTATGGTATGTGTTTCATTTTGGGATCTTCTATGATATCATGGGCTAGCAGGTAACATAAGTTTGTTGCACTCAGCACTGCAGAAGCAAAGTATATTGCAACTTGTGATGCTTGTACGAAAGAAATGTATCTCTGTGAGATGGTTTCTAGACTGTTTGATGAGGTGATGGATTCAACCATGATATATTGTGATAAAAAGAGTTGTGTGAAGATTGCATAGAACTCAATGTTCCATGGAAGGTAGAAGTAGATTGAGATCAATTACTATTTTCTTCGTGATAAATTCCATAGGGGAGAAGTAGTTCTCCAATATATCTCAATTGATGAGAAGAATGAAGATATTTTGACTAAACCTCTGTCCAAGATAAAGTTTTCATACTTGAGGGACAAGTTGGGGCTCGTGGAGATTTCTCTCTTGGTTGAAAGGGAGAAGATGACTTCCTCGGTTAGGTGGGAGCTATGATATTTGGAATCATGGACTATCAGTGAGTTGTGGATATGTATCATGCTAGTATAGCTTAGAGATGGTCATATATCTTATATATGATGCTTGCATCATCCTAGTTATGATCATGCTAGTACAACTTAGATATGACATAGATGGTTGGAGTTGTGTATGATACAGTGGTTTGAGGAGCATCATGCTAGTACAGCTTAGAGGTGGACATACAACTTAGATATGATGTATTGGCATCATGCTAGTTATGTTTATTCTAATACAACTTAGATACGATGTTGGTGAGCTGCATCACTCTAGATATGGCCATGCAAGTACAACTTAGATATGACATACAACTTAGATACGATGTATTGACATCATGCTATATATGTCATGCTAGTAAAACTTAGAGATGATCATACAACTTAGAGATGATGCAGGGGGCTTGTGTCATGCTAGATATGATCATGCAAGTACAACTTAGATGTGGCATACAACTTAGATATGATGCATTGGAATCATGATAGATAATTCATGCTAGTATGACTTAGAGATGATCATACAACTTAGAGGTGACACAACGAGACATTGATCTACATCATGTGAGTACAACTTGGAGGTGGACATACAACTTAGAGATGATGCATTGGCATCTTGCTAGTTATGTTCATGCTAGTATGACTTAGAGATGATGTAGATGATACTCTAAATCAAGCCATTATAGCTTAGATATGATGCATTCACATCATGCTAGTACAGCTTAGAGGTGATGCAACTAATGACATTGTTGATGCGGGATGATATCAAATGATATGATTTGATTGTTTTGGAGACTATATGTCTCTGGACAATAGTTGTATGCTATTGTGATGTGTGTATTCCACTGGTAGTGACTTTGTGTCACTGGTTGGTTGTTGTGTGCTACTAGGAGTGGTTGTGTACCACTGGGAAGTACTTGTGTACTACTATGGATAGACAGAGTTGTGTTCTATTGGATGGAATTGTAGTGGTTGTATGCTACTATATGATTTCCACGGAGACTACCACTAGTGTTGGAGATGATTTCCAGCTAGATGGATAGTCAGAGTGATGGTGGAAAGACATTCTCCAGGCAGAGAATGGTTGAGGAAGAACACATTATTGGTGGACAAACATTCTCCTTGTGTAGAATGGTCCAGGTTGACATATTGTTGACATATCATGGACTGATAGCTTCCTAAGGCATCGATTGTGACCGAACTAGGAGAATGGTTCAGGACCGATATTCTCCTAAGGCATAGTTATTGGTCTGATCATATTGAATAGTCTTCCCCTTAAGGACATGACATCCCGATTAGGGTGGTTGATACGAGACTGATATTTTCTAAGGCATATGGGTAGAGATTGATCTCTATGGTACATATGACTCGATTAGAAAATAGTTTGAGACTGACATTCCTGTAGGAATGGTATATGTATCCCATGGTGTGGCTTTCAACATCTAGGAGGACTAACATTCATCTAGGAAGTAGGTCTAGATTAGAAGAATGGTCCTTGTATCCCATTGCAGTGCTTTCAACATCTGTTGGGACAACTATTCTTCTAGGAAGTATGTCTAGATTAGAAAAAGGATCCCTATATCACTCTGTTGAGTGGGTGACTCATGTGAGACACTCTATTGAGTGCGCTGAGTTCAACACATGACTTATTCAAAATCATTCACAACTACTAATATGGAGTATGGCCTCGAGAGATGATGCAAATGGTGATGTATGTTGATGCCAGGATGCTATCAGACAATACTAATAGTGATGATGATGCTCATGACTTGATACATGTGATCATGAGACAGAATGTGTGGCCATTATGATGCTATCGAAAGAATGATCTTTGTGTACTCAATACCATTACCGTTAATACCTCCCTAGCTACGAGGGAGTGTTGATGTTACAATAGTTGTGGGAGGTATTAACCTCCGCGTGTAACCTTTGAATAGAATGGAATATTTCAGAAGAAATGGAAACCCTAAATAAATTTTTGAAAACCCTAGATGACAAGCCATCCTAGAAGAATAAACAATATTAGAACATTATCTTCAAGAAAGATAAGTCGGCTCCATAGGAATAAGATAAACAAAAAATATAATTACCAGAAATTCAGGTCGGCCCAGCCAGAAAAGTCACTGGACAGATTAATATAAATAGATAATGTTTTAGCTCATTTGTACACCAAGTGAGAGCGCAAGTCTTGTGGAGAGTTGTAGTAGAATTTGCAAGGAGGAATAAGGGTGTATTGTCATCTCTTGGTCTTGGTCTCTCTCTAGCGCTATCAAGTGATATTCTTGGTGATTCTCTTGGTGATATTCTTGTTGATACTCTTGGTGATACTCCCGGTGATGTACTAGATAAGAATGGCCAAAGTTTGAGAGAGTAGTGAAGATGAATGTGCTACAGTTGTGTATGGCACTTCTTCTCTGGATATGGATACTCTCTCTTGTACTCTACCCTTGGACAAGGAGCACTCTACTTCTCTTGAGTTGTTGTTGCATTTAGCAACTAGGGTTTATCTATTGGTTCTAGTATGGCTTTCCGAAATAATTATGTCAAAGGTTAAAGGTGGTCAGGGGTGGTTGCATGCCTATGGTTGGGTGATAATATTATGATATTGTTTATGGTAAAATGAGAACATCAATTATTTTAACACTCATTACACCAATTTAGTTGTTTTCCATATTTTCGGAGAACATGTGCATTGGGATATGGCTAGGTCCTTCATTGATAACATTAACATCCTTCTCCCAAGCACGACAAGTGAGATCACCTTGAGTAGAAAGTTTTGCAAATTGTGTAGCATTTTTTGCATAAAAATAGAGACAAGCCTCAAGCCATCTCCAATAGAAAGGTAAATACCATATTGATTACAGATGTCAAGTATGTCATCCCAATGCTTTTATGCAAAATTCTCTTTATGATATGAAAAACACAACTTTTCATGGATAGAGACTCCTCAAGACACAATTCCATTCATTTTCTTTGCAGTAAGAGGGATGTACACTAAGAAGGCCCTATATGCACTAAAGCAAGCACCATGTGCTCAAAACGAATGGATTGATGAGTACTAGTTGAATTTGGGCTTCACTAAAGACTGTTGTAGATCCTAACATTTACTCTCTATTTGATAAATCCAATATGTTAGTGTTGGTCATATATGTGGATACCTTGATCCTTACAAGTCCCAATGAGAAGCTCATAGCATGGTGCAAGGGGAAGTTTGGCGCTGAGATTGATATGAAGTACAATCACATAGTTTCAATAATATTGAGGTAAAATATGATTTGTTTTGACATGAATCATTCAGGTTTCTTACATTATTGTCTAGTTGTAGAGTATTGACAGGGTGCTTAGCTTACCAAAAATCATCCCATTGTAGAACTTTCCTTGACTAAAGAACATATAATATAGGAATAGGTACAAATCATGAAACAATATGTCTTATGATGGATACTTTTTTATTTAGAGGTAAAAAAAGTTCCAAACACTTGTATTTATTGTGAAAATCAAAGTGTACTAATGTTGGCAAAGAATATAAATTTCATKCCTAACTAATTATATGGAGGTTCATCATCAATACATTCAGCAATTGGTTGGAATTGGTGAGATCGATTTGCAATATTGTGCAATAGAAGAGTAGCCTGCATATATCTTCACCAAAATTCTTGGTCTWGATAAGTTCATAAAATTTTGAGGCACTATATCTCTAAAGAGAAAGAATGGGACAATTACTATACCAAATTGAGAATATCTAAAATAATTGCATAAAGTAAAGTTAAAATCTATGACAAGTAGATAGATGAAGATCTATCAATGCGATGAAATAAGATAAGGATCGTTCTCCATAAGAGCATGGAGGCTTGGGGGAATTTATTATGGTCATACTATGTTTTACTTTATAATAAGTTAATACTAGTTATAAATGTGAGTGGCAGGTTATTCATAAAAGGTCAATGCTTAGTTTGCAATTAAAGGGCATTTATAATTTCTGAGTTTTATGTAGGTAGTGTTTTTCCTGAGATGATTCATGGCTAGGGAATTATGTCAAGGATTCCATAATAATTTACAATTATTTTGTAGCTAAATAGAGAACTTATGTGTGCCCTAGAATTTCTAGTTAACTATCAATGAATATTTATCATATTATAAAAGACTTTTTTTCACTCTTTGAATTGATTGAAATTTATTAATATGATGGACATTTGAAAAAGAAAAACAACAATGAAAAGGTAAATAATGTATTTGAATTGAATATATATTACTTATCCTTCAATGGAAGAACCAAACATAGCTATATCCTTGTGATGAATATGTTTTAATAATTTGTAAAAGAAAAGTTCTCTCAAAATTTAAAGGAATAATAATAAAAACATAGGTCATATAAACACTTACAGTGAATCAATTGAAAGTTATGTTTAATGACTTACCTTCGTTGTTGCAATAGTGGTTGGACATTGTACCAAATGGTCACACTTATCACACATATATAAAGAAAGTAAATGATTATGAAAACTCAGAAGCACATAACCCAGATCATCAAAAAAATAATATTTTAATCTCTATAAATGAAACTTTTCATTAATAATTGTTTCTTCTCGGGCCTTGCAACAAAACAAAATATATTTACATTCCAATCGAGTGCATACTTATAGTCATATCACTTGTAACCAAAATTGGTTATGCAAGCTATTTACATGTAAACATAAATTACAAAAAAAAAATTCTAGAACATAATCCATGATTTTGTTGAAAGTTGTTTTCCAAGTCATTATAACTGAATGAGTCGATCCCAATCCTTCTTTGTTGGATATTTAAAAGTCATAATTTTATTATAAGAAAAATAAACTTCAGTATATCTTTCATATGTTGGGTTAGTTACAAATAAATTTATGAGTTTCCATAAAAGGAAGAATTCTTCGTCCAAAATGTCAACAATTATTTGACCTTTTAACATTCTTTTAATTCCTCTGAATTTACTTGTATCCTCTCTAGATTTTATCAAAAATTGCTAGTAATTTTGAAGAGAGAATAAATTTCCCTTTTTATCCCAACATTCTGGTAAACCCTTTTCAACCATTTTCTTGTAAAGGATAGAAAAACATTCAACATTTCTTTGTAAGGGAATTGATTTGTTCTGAGCTTGTTGAATTAGGTTTCTTTTTGTAAAAACCTTTTCAATCTCCATAACCATGATGGTTCGATTTTTAATTCCTTTTTTACTCAATTCCTCATTTGATTTGGAATTAAGTAACTTAAAAATTTTGGTAGTTGTCTCAAATTTATTTCCTATGTTGATTAATTGGGTTGGTTTTCATTGATGTCAACCCTTGAAGTAAGTCTGGTAGCAACTTTCGTAGCTAAGCAATTTCGGTAGCAACTTCCGTAACTCCAACAATATGGTTAAGGGAATTAATTTTGTTTGATGTATAATGGTATGAAGGTTAGTATATTTGCAGGTAAGACTATTATATATGGATAGTGCATGTTATGCCATTTCCAATGATGTTTGGAACGTCACATAACTCCTCACGGTTAGAGAGTTATGGCCTTGTGAAGTTGGAGAACCCTCATGAGTTATTTAGAAGGTCAAAGAAGTCAAATTATTCTAGAAGCTCCTAGAAGAAGTTGACTAGTCAAATGGGTGAAACTAGGAGTTAATCATGGGTTAAGTTGTTGCATTAAGAAAATAATTAAAAATAAATTAGTTGCAACTACAAGTGGAGAATTTACTATTTGTAGCAAAGTGGGTTAGAAGTGGACAAGTGGTTAGAAGTATGTTAACCCTAAAACAAAGAGATTGAGTTAAGTTGGTTAGAAGGTAACCCCTTGAGGAAGCTACATGGATGTATAAATAAGAGAGAAAGGCTCTCCTATTAGCACCTATTGAGCACATTGTATATCTATTATTGTGTAAGGTTTATTGCAAGTACTCATTAATACATCAGAATTTACTCAAGTATGAGGTAGCACGAAGGGTTGACGTTGAATTTTTTGGAATTCTAGAAAATATTGAAAAAATCCTAGTTTTTAAAATGTACATGGGCTGCAGTGGAGAAGGGTGCATACGTACGTGAGATGGCAGTATAAAGGGGCACATACAAGTGGGAAAATCCATAAAAATTTGAGAAGAGGAAGATGTTAGGTCTCTAGAGTCTGAAAGAAAGTTCCCAGGATCATCTACAACAAATCTATCTACATGTTCAAAAGGGCCCAAATATTATAAATATGCTTTCGGCCGAACCAATTTAACACAATTCACTTTCTCGTTTCATGTTTTTTCATATGTGGATCCCCTAAGAAAAAGTTTGAATCATCTTTTTCGTTGTTTTGAACAAGGTGGTTGATGTTTTGAATGCAAATATATATATATATATATATATATATATATATATATATATATATATATATATATATATATATATATATATATATATATATATATATATATATATTTGAAGTTCAAGTTTTTATTGGATTAACAATTTATATATTGAAGGCTTTGTTGAACATTTTTTCAAGTTGAAAACTTACTTGAACATTATTTTCAAGGTGAAGGATTTGTTTAACAATTTTTCAAGGTGAAGGCTTTGTTTAACATAAAATTATTTATATTATTTTTTTATATTTTTTGTGACAATGAAGTTTTTCTGAGACTATTATGAAATGTTGAATTTTTTAAAAACTTTTACAGATAACTATACTCATGGGAAATAAAATTTGCGCAATATAAAATTTGATCGCACTCTAGATGAAACTCACCATAACAAACAAAGGAAAGAGCATTATTGGAGAAAAAATGAGAATGTGAAAACATTTAAGAAAGAAGCGATGATGATGTAAATAGAGTTTTTCAACAAGAAGAATTCCAACTAGGTATGCATGCACATATTGTCTATATTAAAAGTATAGAATTCATTTAATTAAATTATTGTTTAAAATATAATTGATTGTAATTCGGATTTGATGTTTTTTCAAAAAACATAAATAGATTTGCCTCATAACGTC
>JASDQU010106814.1:52094-65785 GCA_032191745.1 Picea mariana | reverse complement strand
ATATATATATATATATATATATATATATATATATATATATATATATATATATATATATATATATATATATATATATATATATATATATATATATTTGAAGTTCAAGTTTTTATTGGATTAACAATTTATATATTGAAGGCTTTGTTGAACATTTTTTCAAGTTGAAAACTTACTTGAACATTATTTTCAAGGTGAAGGATTTGTTTAACAATTTTTCAAGGTGAAGGCTTTGTTTAACATAAAATTATTTATATTATTTTTTTATATTTTTTGTGACAATGAAGTTTTTCTGAGACTATTATGAAATGTTGAATTTTTTAAAAACTTTTACAGATAACTATACTCATGGGAAATAAAATTTGCGCAATATAAAATTTGATCGCACTCTAGATGAAACTCACCATAACAAACAAAGGAAAGAGCATTATTGGAGAAAAAATGAGAATGTGAAAACATTTAAGAAAGAAGCGATGATGATGTAAATAGAGTTTTTCAACAAGAAGAATTCCAACTAGGTATGCATGCACATATTGTCTATATTAAAAGTATAGAATTCATTTAATTAAATTATTGTTTAAAATATAATTGATTGTAATTCGGATTTGATGTTTTTTCAAAAAACATAAATAGATTTGCCTCATAACGTCRATGAAGTCATTGAAACCGAAATTGAAGAAGACGTTGAATCACCTATAGGTATGTACATAAATCTAGATAATATAATACATGAACACTTGTATATAGTTTAATGAATTTATGTTTGGGTTTTGTTTTTTAATATAAAATTTAAATTGAATTATGCAGGAAAATCTATCAACATTGATGATGAAATATTAGAAAATGTTGATACTGACAAATTTGGGAAGAAAGAAGTTAAGCATTATATAAGATATAGTGTTAAGAATATGTATAAAAAAAAATTCAAAGATAAATTAGTAGCAGTACAAGCTCAAAGTTTACTCTATCTAATAAAGTCAAGAAAGTTAAAAGGGGCTACATAATTATTGGGTATTCAAAAGTCAGCAAAATATACAAAGGTGAAACAAAATGTCTTTGAAAATATAACTAGTATGTCTTATTTCTATGTGTAGTTGGATTTTGGTGTCTACATGAGAAATGGTTATCGGGGTTTGAGGATTCTCCCTAGATAGGCTAATGGATGCATGGAACTTACTGTATAAGTCATATCTATAGAAATACAGTGCTGGTATAATTAATATCTATCATTGGTACATCTTGTTAGTGTTGAGGCACATCTTGTATTTCTTGGCATATGGTTAAGGGTTTTTGTGGTACATGGTTGAGATCGTGTATTTGTGAAGTGGTTGATGTATTGAGAGATTGTATATCAATAAGGGTTTTATGTCTATTCCATGTGAGGGTTATTATATTTTTTCATGATTATAGACACTTGTATGGCACATGACTAGAGAGATATAGATGCACTTGGTTAACGAATAAGTATGAGGATGTATTCATAGGAAACAACTACAATTTGGACACAATGTCAGGTTGAAGGTTGATGTGACATAGGTAACAAAGGGTTAGAGTTTTTTAATAAGGTGAAAACCCTATCTTTCAGAAGGCATACACAGGCTACAATATAGACAGGTTGCGTACATACACGGATTGTAGTACAGATAGGTCATTTACATACATGAGTTGTAGCACATATAGGTCGCATACATGTGGGGTTTTGTTGGTACAACTTGGTTACAAGTTGTTGGCACATATTGATACAGGTTTACAGTGGTATATCTCATAGTGACAGTGTGGCAGTGGTTTCATCATTTCACTTATATTTCAGGGAGGCGGGATGGAGAAATGATAGATGGTTGTAGCCACCTTCTGGTTGTAGCTGGAGAACATAGGGGGTTGTAGCCTCCTTCTGGTTGTAGCCATAGAATTAAGGAGTTGGATACTCCCTTAGGTTTTAGCATTAAAATATAGGGGGTCAAAGCCTCCTTCCAGTTGCAATTAGAGAATAAAGAAAGTTGGTGCTTCCAATGAATGTAATTCTTAAAGACATATAAGAAAAAACATTATGTGTTTTTCTCTTCCATTGGGTTTCTACGTAAAAATACATGTGTACTATATATGTGTATGATTTTTCATTGTTCATGGTTTATTTACTCTGCACTTATTGGATGATAATGTTATATTGATCATAAAGATAAATAACACTTACATATTTTGGTTAAAAGGATTATAAAGAAATATTACTTATTCACCCCCCTCTTAGTAATCCAAAAAATGGTATCAGAGAAGGTTCCTTCAGAAATCAATTTAACCACTAAAAGGTAGATCATGGAGAGAAAAAATATGTATAAAATGGAATACCACAGTTTGATTGACAGAACTATGCATTATGCAACAAAAGGATGGAAACATATGTACAAGCACAAGGATTTGAGGTTTGGAAATCAGTTGTATATGGATATAAAGAACCAGAAGTTCCACCAACAAATGACAACGAAAGGAAACTCAGTATAAACAATTCAAAATCCAAAAATGCACTTCTGAATGGTCTTGGTGATTCAGTATATGGAAAATTTATGCATTGCAGCTCCGCAAAAGAGAATAGGGATAAACTTCGGAATATTTATGAAGGATATGCAAAAGTCAATGAGACAAAGATTCAAACTTACATAGGTCAATTTGAATAGTTGAAAATGAAGGAAGATGAGAATATTGCAACTTACTTCTTACGATTTGATAAAATAGTGAATGCAATCAGAGGATTTGGAGAAAAAGTTGATGAATCTATAATTATTCAAAAGATACTAAAATCTCTTATGTTAGAACTCTGTAATTTTCCCAACGTTGTGGAGGCAGTCACAGAGGTAACATCAAAACCACTTCAAGTCTGGGATCTAGCCCTCCAAGACTGAGAGAGGGATCTATCTGTCTGATATAACTTTGTTTTTGTGTGGATCTTAGGCTAGCTATGCAGAATAGGATTTATTTTTGAGTTGGGTAGGTGCAGAGAAGAGGAACCATGGGCAATGGAGTCTGTGTTAAGTCTGAGATCAGATGCAGATTTATAAGGTATATTCACAAGGAAAGGTAATGAAAATTTTGGATCCTTTAAAATTAAATTGATGTAGAGAAGAAAAGGCGAGGAAATCAATTACAATAAAAAATCATTTAAGAATTTCCTTATTGTAATATCAAAAGAAAACATGTATATTTTTAAAAGCTCGACACAGAGTATCATAGATAAATTATGCGCTAAATATCCTTTTTAAAAATCAAAAATAGAGTAACATAATGATAACTGAGAAGAATCACATTCAATGAATAAATAATAGCTTCACCAACGTCAACATGCTGGAATCCTCTGAAAAAGTCCCTTTATTTCTAGTAGATCTCTTCAAAAGTTTACAAATTTACAGCTTGTTTGGGCATAAAGATCAACCCTTTTACATTAAAATTACATGAATAAATAGGAGAGATCACACCTCAAGCTTAGGAAGTTGGATTCAACCATCTCGGCCAAAAATAGCAACAAATCCCCAAAAATATGGAATTGTTCGCCATGAAAGACGAGCTGAATTTCTGCAAAGAAGGGGTCAACTTAGACATTTTTTTCTCTTTAACAATGACACCTATGTAAAATATGGATGAGATTATTGTATATCAGCATGTGCTAGACACAAGTCTCCTTTGGTTTCTCCAACTCATTTAAACATCTTCCGCAAAATCAGGACTGAAATAGGAAAAACTGGAAACTGGAAAAAAGGGGCTAAAATATGGCTTCTATTATACCAAATGGTAGAAAACCCTCTCTCGATTTTTCAAAATTCCTTATTGTTTGCCCGAAATCCTTCCCGGAATTCGATTGATTGAAACTAGAAAAAAGGCGGTTTTGAGTTTTTTGGGTGAGCGGTTTTATAGGGGGGGACGTGGTTTCCGGACCCCCCTGAAGTGGTAATTGGTATTGGGAGGGGGCATTCCGAAATCACCAGGGGGTGAGAAGTGTCCCTCCCAATACCACTTTCCCAGACCCCCCTTGAGGTGATGTGACGTGAGGGAGGGGGGGTCCGAAATGTACGGGGAAATGTATGGGTGTAGACTTAGGATAGTTTAGATTTTATTATTTTTAATTTTTGTTTTTTGTTTTATTATATGTTTTTATGTTTTGTTTTTTATATTTTTTTAATTCTTGTATTTACGTTTTATTATGTGTCGTTTAATTTTTATTTTTGTTATTTAAGTTTTATGCTTATTTTTATTTAATTTATGTTTTCGTTTATTTTAATATTTGTGTTTTATATTCGTGTTTTTTAATATTTGTTTTTTTTTTATATATGTTATATTTAATATATGATTTTATTAAATGGTTTTATGTTATTTAATGTTTAATGTTGTGTTATTATGTTTATTTTTATTATATGTAATATTTTGACTTTATAATTATACTAACCTAACTATATTTTATTTAATTACTAACTTTATTAACCTATTTACTAACTACTAACATTATTAATTAATCTAATCCTTTGTTTATTATCGATTACCTTATTAAACTAACCAATATTTTATTATCCTGAGTTTGTTTATGCAGGGATGAGTGGCGAGCGAGTTGTAGTCAACGGGACAAATGGGCAAGGGAGTGAAGGCACAGAGGTGGATGAAGGATGCAGTAGGATGATGAAGGATTGGGCGAAATGGATGGAGGGAGGAATGGAATCAACCGAGCCCAATAAGCCATATGTCTTCATCGTGGGAGAAACGCCAGATAAGCAGCTCAAGAATCAAGTTGCAATTATTATAGGACCCCAACATAGGCTCCACCTGGGGATGGAAGCTCCTGAGGAGGTGTCAAGAATATAGGACCTCTGAACATGAAAACCAGTGCTTTATTCAATGGGCCATGGAGTCACTGCAGCTACAATCTTCGAACTAACTCAGATTTGACTAAACACTGAACTAGATACTATCAACTGCAAACTCTACTAGAAAATATGCAATGCTGAAAAATATGATCAAATGACTAATCTTATTCAAAATTGCTACCTACCCTCCACTACTGATTTTTTTTTGTTTTAAATGATACAATAATGCCAGTGCAACCAATCGAGAAATTGCTCTAACAACTCTGGTCTTTCAATGTTTTCAATCAATATTAGAAATAGAACTTGCATAGGCATCATGAATTGCTTTCCATCCTTATCTTCACAACAAAAATTTCTGGGACTGTGAACAATTCCAGGAACTTTGGGAATCAATGGGAATTCTGAAAACAATAGCACCTCCATGTAGACAAATATAGGATCATAATAGACATGACCTATCTCCTGATGTTCAAATTCAACCAAGTCAGCAACATGATCTGGCACTATATCTATGTTATTTGCATCCTCATGTAATTTCTGATATGACGGCAATTGTTCTGATAGGTTTAGCAATAAGACTGTTGTTGAACTAGATTGTGAAGCTGATTACCTGAACATTTAAATATCATAACAAATTTTCATCTCATGTCTGGCGAATGAAGAATGATTTTGACAACACTGGTCATCCAACCGATCAGCCATTGGATCCTAAAAAGACTGACAAGATCGTTGCATTGATTCAAGTGAAATTTCATGACTTTCTATGTGTTTATCCTTCAAGATTTGTTCAAGAGTCTCCTTCAAAATTTGAAATGAATTATAATCTAATGGTACAGAATTACATTCCACTGATTCAAATCTTGTTTCGAGCTCTGGAATTCCATCTGCACTTTGAAAATCAAGGGAAATTAGTGAATATGACTTTGGGTCTAAAACAAGTCCCATGTCATCAATGACATCCTTTACTGACTCATCAAAAAAAAAATTGTCTTCACTATTTACAAATTGCCTAGAGTTTCTTTTCAGAAATTGAAAAGATAAGAAACATAAGGGTAGAGTGTTTCCACTTACTCTAAGATTTTATGCACTTTGATCATTGATATCATAATATAGACTGTTTTTCTAGGATTGCAAATGATTTTCTTCCTCCCAATAGTATGCTGCTAATTTCTCTGGAAAATCCATCTTGATATCATCCTCATCATACTGATCATGCTTGTGTAAATCATCCATGAATGAAATGTCATCAAACATGCACATCATATCAACTGGTGTCTCTTCAACAATCTGAGTTGGAACTTCATATTTGACTACGTTGTGAATTGAATACATGAAACAATCATCTTTTGTTTTAGGATGCCAATGATGAGCTGCAAACTATTTGAGATCAATGATCTTTTTCTTTTCTGGAACTAATGAAACATGTGATCTTCGAACAACAAGTTCATCCTTTCTACTAATCTTCTACATCATCTTATTGACAGTGTTTGCCAGGACATCTAATTTCACTTCTGAAGATATCATCCGTTCCTTTTTTGTTCTATCTTTCTCTTCTGCCCTTAGCTTGGACCTTTTGTTCAGCAAGTTAGCTTCCACATAGACTGCAATATTTTTCAGTTCTTAAAGGCTTGCAGTGTTCCTTTCTCTTAATTGGAATGTCATCTTAGGATCGAAGGTATCTGGGTAATGCAAGTGAGTTGATCCTGGGGGTGTCCTTATATCAGCGGGAATTGCATGATACACCTTATTAAACCTTTCTGAAAACTGATGTATTGTCTCCCCTGACTGTCTTTTCAAATGGTCATATTCTTCTAGGATAAGAAATACATTTCTCATGATCACCCATCGATCTAGGAAACATTTTACAAACTGATGGAAATTTCTACTGCTTGCAGCTGGAAGATTCTTAAACCAATTTTTGACTTTACCTTGCAATGATAGGGAAAACATTCTGATGTAGATATCATCATCTTCTACCTCAAACAGATCAAGAAAATCCTCAAGATTTTGGATGTGATTTTCAGTATTAATCTTCACATTTTCTCCATCAAACCTGGGAAGATTATTGGTGTAATTGGCAGGGAGGTCATGGAGAAAAGGAGGAAAATCTAGGGGCTTGTATCTATCTTGGATTTTTGTAGGTATAAGAGGCAAAGCAAGAGGTTTTTATAATTGTTTAACAACTTGGAAAAAGTAGGATATAAATCATGAGGCTCGTGTCTCACTAGGATTTCTACAGGTACATCTAGGATGCGCACAGGTGTATGAGTACGTACATGATCTACAATTTGGGCTTAGTCTCTTGAGGTTCATCAATTTTTAGATGATCAATATAAACTTCAGCAATATACTCTTGATTTGGATTGGAAAAAGATAGGACATAATTACAAATAAAACCAAAAATGTCTTGAATACAATTTGATCTTGAATACCTTCTCTTTCCATATTGCTTGGTCATGCTTCAGGTTCTTCCTCCAGTGCAGTCTTTGAGTTGGCACAGTTCTGGAGCTGATTTGAGTAACCAGGTGAAATATTTCATCCTTATTGTGTCTGGTCACTGTCCACCATCAGTGATCATATCTGGAACTTGAAGTGCACTACTGGAGAAAGTCCCCAGTATGGTCACCATTCTGTTAGCACTCTATAATTTGCCCAAGGCTGTGGAGGCAGTCATAGAGATAACATCAAAACCACTTCGAGTCTTGGATATATCCCTCTAAGACTCAGAGAGGGATCTCTTTGTCTGATATAACTTTGTTTGTGTATGGATCTTAGGCTAGCTATGTAGAATAGGATTTGTCTTTGAGTTGGGTAGGTGTAGAGAAGAGGAACCATGGGCAATGGAGTCTATGTTAAGTCTAAGATCGGATGCAAATATATAAGGTATCTTCACAGGGAAAGGTAATGCAAATGTTGGATCCTTTAAAAGTAAAGTGATGTAGAGAAGAAACGGCGAGGAAATCAATTACAATAAAAAAGCATTTAAGAAATTCCTTATTGTAATATCAGAAGAAAACATTTAGATTTTTAAAAGCTCCACACAGAGTATCATAGATAAATTATGTGCTAAATCTCCTTTTTAAAAATAATAAAGAGAGTAACATAATGATATTTGAGCATAATCACATTCAACGAAGACAGAATAACTTCACCAATGTCAACACGCAGGAATCATGTGAAAAAGTCTCTTTATTTCTGGTAGATCTCTTCAAAAGTTTACAGATTTATAGCTTGCTTGGGCATAAAGATAAAATCTTTTACATTAAAATTACATGAATAAATAGGAGAAATCACCCCTCAAGCTTATGAAATCGTATTCAACCATCTTGGCCAAAAATAGCAAAAAATCCCCAAAACTCTGGAACTATTTGCCATGAAAGACGGATCGAATTTCTACAAAGAAGGGGTCAACTCGGACATTTGTTTCTCTTTAATAGTGACACCTGTGTAAAATATGGAGGATTTTATTGTATATGAGAATGTGTTTTACAAAAACCTCCTTTTTTCTCCAATTTCGTCTCCATCTCACCAAAAACAGCTCCCGCAAAATCAGGACTGAAATAGGAAAACATGGAAACCGGAAAAAAGGGGATGAAATATGGCTTTGATTCTCCCAAATGGTGTCAAATGTGCAAAAAATGAGAGAGGTTTTTGTTCTTCATCCCGTTACAGAGAAATGTCACTCTCGGTTTTTCAAAATTCCTTCCCATTTTCCCAAAATCCTTCCCCGAAGTGGACTGGTTGAAACTAGAAAAATGACAGTTTTGAGTTTTTTGGGTGTGCGGTTTTGCAGGGGGGAAGGTGGTTTCTGGACCCCCCCTAAGGTGGTAAGTGGTATTGGGAGGGGGGGTCTGAAATCACCAGGTGGTGACAAGTGTCCCTCCCAATACCACTTTCCCGGACCCCCCTTGAGGTGATGTGACGTGAGGGAGGGGGGGTATGAAATGTACAGGGAAATGTATGGGTGTAGCCTTAGGATAGTTTAGATTTTATTATTTTTAATTTTTGTTTTTTGTTTTATTACATGTTTTTATGTTTTGTATTTTATATTTTTTTTAAATTCTTGTATTTACGTTTTATTATGGTATTTTAATTTTTATTTTTGTTACTTAAGTTTTATGCTTATTTTTATTTAATTTATGTTTTCATTTATTTTAATATTTGTGTTTTATATTCGTGTTTTTTATAATTTGTTTTTTTTGTTATATGTTTTATTTAATATATGGCTTTACTAAATGGTTTTATTTTATTTAATGTTTAATGTTGTTTTATTATGTTTGTTTTTATTATATGTAATATTTTGACTTTATAATTATACTAACCTAACTATATTTTATTTAATTACTAACTTTATTAACCTATTTACTAACTACTAGCATTATTAATTAATCTAATACTTTATTTATTATCAATTACCTTATTAAACTAACCAATATTTTATTATCCTAAGTTTGTTTATGCAAGGATGAGTGGCGGGCAAGATGTAGTCAACGGAACAAATGGACAAGGGAGTGAGGGCACAAAGGTGGATGAAGCATGCAGTAGGGTGATGAAGGATCAAGCGAAATGGATGGAGGGGGAAATGGAATCAGCCGAGCCCAGTAAGCCAGATTTCTTCATCGCGGGAGCAACGCCAGATAAGCAACTGAAGAATCAAGTTGCTATGATTATAGGACCCCAACATCTTCCAATGAGATTTGATCCTAAGGTCTCAACACTAGAAGAAAGAACAGATTTGGATTTAATAAGCATGGATGAACTACATGAAATTTTCATAACCTATGAAATGAGAACTGAACAGGAGAATCCAGGTATAAAAGGAGCAGCATTCAAAGCATCCAAGAAGTCAAAGAAAAATGCAAAAGAATATAGAAGCAATAATGACATCTCGAAAGATGATGAAGAAGTAGCCAACTTTGTCAGAAGACTGAAAAAGGGAACCGACAGAAGATATATAGGTAAGATTCCATTAATTTGTTTTAATCGTGATGGTATTGGTCATTTTGCGAACAAATGTCCCCATAAGAAAAAGAAAATAAATGAAGAAGATAATTCAAATAGAAAACAAACATATAAAGGAAAAAGAACCAAAAAGAATTCCCCAAGAAAATTTTATGCACCAAAGAAGACAACTCCTCATCAGACGAAGATGAAGCCAGTGAAAGTGAGACAGAAAGAGTTTCATTCACAGTAGTAGAAGACTCCAATAAAGAAAACACAAAAGAAAAATATGAAGAGGCAGAAGTTGAATACAAAGAAAAATGTTGAGTGCCATAGATGTTATAAAAAGGGAAAAGAAGAAAAACAAATCACTACAGGAAGAACTAAAAAGAAAAGAGGAAACACAAAATTCCAAATTTCAAGAATTGGAGTAGATGATCTCTAATTTAAAAATTCAAGTTGAAGAAGACAAAAGAATCGAAGAAGTACTTAAAGAACAATTGGAAGAAAAGGACGGGATCATTGGAAATTTGGAAGCAGAGATTGTCACGTTGAGAAAATACCTTCAATATAAAAACATGCAGAATATTTCAAAGGTTTTGGATAACATTATCAACACTCAAAGGCCACATCATGACAAGTACAGGCTAGGATACAATCATACAGAAAGAGGATCAAACTCCAAAACTACAGATCAAGAAACACAACCAAGAAGTTATGCAAGGACAGTCAGAGGAGACAATAATTTTTACAAGGAAGATCTCAAGGACACTCCTCCACCTAGAAGATTCATATTTCAGAACCAATGATAGTCAGAACCAAGCATGCCTCAAGAAGAAGAAGGATTTAGAAGAGAAAATCCTTTCAGAAGATCTTCAACTCCTAGGTATCAAACTATATTTTTTGTTTTATGTTATGCATGTAATAATTTTGGACATAAATTTGTAAATTGCAGAGCTAATAGAAGGAACAAAAACAACTTTGAAAGTCATGAAAAAAATGGTTATCCAAGAAGGCCTAGTGAAACATAGAGAAAAATCTACAACACGATTGAATCCTTGAGCACTGAAGTGGAATGCTACAAGTGCAACAACTTTAAACACATGGCCAAAGATTGTATAATGAAAATACCTCTAAGAGAATAACAATATAATAACAACAGTCATAGACAAGAACCTCAACAAAAAATATGGATAAGAAAACATAATCGATATAAAAATGAAGAATGCACACTTTCTCTATAATATAAACACAAGAAGCATGGTTGGTATGTTGACAATGGTTTCTCAAAGCACATGACAGGTGATGAAAACAAGTTTCTAACATTTAGAAAGGAAAGAGATGGATCGGCTCCTTTGGAAACAATGACTCAACTAGAGTCATTGGAAAGGGCACAATCAAAATTGGAAACAAGAATATCAAGGACGAAACTGTTCAAGGGTGGAAGATGTGAAACATAATATTTTAAGTGTAAGTCAAATGTGTGACCAAGGTCACAAACTTATGTTCAATTGACAGAAGTGTGAGATAAGAAGAGAAGGTTCAGAAAAATTGGTTGCAACAACTGTAAGAACTTCAAGAAACATATGTGTATTAAGTGAAATTGGAAATCAAAAGTGTTTTCTAGGAAAGGAAGATGAAGTTTGGCTATGTCACATAAGAATGGATCACATAAACTTCGATAAACTCATCAAATTCAACAAAAAGGAAGCAGTCAAAGAAATTTCCCAAATCACGAAGCTAACCAACACATTATGCAAGCATTGTCAACAAGGAAAGAAAACAAAGACCAAGTTCAAATCAAAGGAATACTCTAGAACAAGACCAATAAAAATTGTGCATATTGATCTAGTTGGACCAACTAGAACAAAGGGTTTAAAAGGTGAGAAATACTTTATTTTATTGGTTGATGATTATATAAGGATAACTACAGTTTTTTTTCTAAGAAAGAAATCAGAAGCAATTGAAAACTTCAAGGTATACAGGGAAATGGATTCAAAAATAAAATGTTTGAGATCATAAAATGGAGGAGAGTTTACTTCAAAGGAATTTATGGATTTATACAATAAGCATGGAATAAAAAGGAAATTTGTCATTCCTAGGACACCTCAATAGAATGGAGCTGTCGAAAGAAAGAAGAGGACAATATAAGAAATGGATTGAAAAATGTTAATGGATTCTAAGTTGACATATGTTTTTTGGACACATGTAGTGCATACAACAATTTACCTTCAAATCAAATTAATGCTCAGAAACAATAGTGACAAAACTCCCTACGAGCTATGGAAAGGAAGACCAACAAATGTGAAGCACTTCAGAGTTTTTGGAAGAAAATACCACATCAAAATAGAAAATGGAAGAATGGGAAATTTTGATTATCGTGTGGAAAAGACATCCCTTTTGGCTACTCGAGTACAAGGAAATCACACAAATGTTACTATATAAGGCTCAACAAAGTTGTGGAAAGCATCAATCTAACAGTTGATGAGACAGGTGGACCAAAATTAAAGGTGTTGGAGATACTTCACACACACATAGGATTTATTTTTCCTATGGTTTTCCCTATGTTTATTAGTCAGTATTCAGTCTTCTATAGTTTAGGGAGAATATTCATTTTCCTACATTCTAGGAGAATATTCTCTTCAGTTCACACTTCAGTTTGATCGGTTGAGTGGATTATTAATGTCACATTGGTTTCATCACCATGCAGCATTAGGATCATCACCTTCTAATTCACATTGTCCTTGATATTATCACCATACTAACAAATTACTCATGATTCTATGATCTCCTCATCACTTCACTCTGTTTCAGTCAGTTAACTGAAGACTAAGAGACTAGTTAACTTAGACTAGGTGGCAGTTTACTCCCGTAATTATCGGTGTGTGTGTCCAGATCATTCTATACCACCACTATGGTGCATTGGATTCTCCTCTAGTGTGTATTAATTGAGTTATACAGAGTATATCATGTGTAA
The DNA here is from genome assembly GCA_032191745.1 of Picea mariana. Classification (NCBI taxonomy): domain Eukaryota; kingdom Viridiplantae; phylum Streptophyta; class Pinopsida; order Pinales; family Pinaceae; genus Picea; species Picea mariana. The sequence continues at coordinate 53,029 of JASDQU010106814.1, read as the reverse complement.
ATTATCATTCATTCATTTGGTTAATACAATTCTTTGCTCTCTCTCTCTCTCTCTCTCTCTCTCTCTCTCTCTCTCTCTCTCTCATTTTCGTATTTTCTCATTTTCTTCTTCAAATTATGTATGTATTTTTCTAGATAGATCTTATCTATGTAGGTTCATCCACATTTACATGGTATTAGAGCCGACAGATTGCTAGTAAAAAGACACACCAGATTCTTTTTGTAGGTATCGAAGATTGAAGATAGCGGGAAAAATGGAATTTCCAAAAGAATTCATTCTTACACCATACAATTTCTTTGCATGGAGGCACAAGATGATAATGCACATTTGAAGCAGAGGATTATATAGGTTAACCATGGACAGAGAGAGTGACCCCACATGAACCATAGAAAAATCCAAGTATTTGAATCGGATGGATGAAGTGTTTGAAACTATTTGCAATCTCATTTATCCTAAGCTCCTCTTTAACATATCCTCCTATAAAACCCCCAATGAAGTTTGGACCACCATGGAAGGAATTTTTTTCATATAACACGAGATGAGGGGACATATAATCAAGGTGTAATTTCTCACTTTGGATCCAAAAACCTTCGACAATCTCCAAGATTTCTTTACCAAATATAAGGATTTGTTGTCGCAACTCAAGGCTTGTGGGGTTGATAAATCTAAGGAGAAGAAAAAAGTGGTTCTTACCATTCTCTCCAAACTTGGTCCGGAATACTCAGTGTTTGTATCCACAGTTCATTCAGTTAGTCTCTCCTCTGGAGCTACCTAAAAAATTCCTTCTCTTGAGGTCTCTATTGAGTCTCTAACGCAAGAGTAGAACAAGCTCATCAACATGGGAAAAATAAAATGCTCAAAGGAGCATGCACTTGTTATGAAAGAAGGTAGCAGTCAACAAAATCATAAATCTAAAGACAAAGACAAAAGGAAGG
>JASDQU010106814.1:31265-52074 GCA_032191745.1 Picea mariana | reverse complement strand
TCTCTCTCTCTCTCTCTCTCTCATTTTCGTATTTTCTCATTTTCTTCTTCAAATTATGTATGTATTTTTCTAGATAGATCTTATCTATGTAGGTTCATCCACATTTACATGGTATTAGAGCCGACAGATTGCTAGTAAAAAGACACACCAGATTCTTTTTGTAGGTATCGAAGATTGAAGATAGCGGGAAAAATGGAATTTCCAAAAGAATTCATTCTTACACCATACAATTTCTTTGCATGGAGGCACAAGATGATAATGCACATTTGAAGCAGAGGATTATATAGGTTAACCATGGACAGAGAGAGTGACCCCACATGAACCATAGAAAAATCCAAGTATTTGAATCGGATGGATGAAGTGTTTGAAACTATTTGCAATCTCATTTATCCTAAGCTCCTCTTTAACATATCCTCCTATAAAACCCCCAATGAAGTTTGGACCACCATGGAAGGAATTTTTTTCATATAACACGAGATGAGGGGACATATAATCAAGGTGTAATTTCTCACTTTGGATCCAAAAACCTTCGACAATCTCCAAGATTTCTTTACCAAATATAAGGATTTGTTGTCGCAACTCAAGGCTTGTGGGGTTGATAAATCTAAGGAGAAGAAAAAAGTGGTTCTTACCATTCTCTCCAAACTTGGTCCGGAATACTCAGTGTTTGTATCCACAGTTCATTCAGTTAGTCTCTCCTCTGGAGCTACCTAAAAAATTCCTTCTCTTGAGGTCTCTATTGAGTCTCTAACGCAAGAGTAGAACAAGCTCATCAACATGGGAAAAATAAAATGCTCAAAGGAGCATGCACTTGTTATGAAAGAAGGTAGCAGTCAACAAAATCATAAATCTAAAGACAAAGACAAAAGGAAGGYACATGCAAATCCAAAGAAGGAAGGGCACTCAAAACCCTTCAACGATTCATCCGGATCCAAAGGTGGAAAGGGAATAATAGGGGAGAAATGCACTTACTTCCATAAAGGATTCCATTTAGAATCTGGATGTATGCAGAAATAGATAGATCAAATGGCTCAAATACTTCAACAAAACAACCTTGGAGATCCTGTCCCCTAGGGTGCCAAGAAGAAAAAGCTAGAAGATGAAAATCCCAAGAAAGGTAATTCTATCCATGCTTTGATTGCCATCAAATCCTCTCCCAATGTTTGGATTGTAGATTCAGGTGCATCACACCACATGGATACCACAAAAGAAGTCTACTCTTCACTAGATGCATGCAAAGTTCCTCCTATTCTGATGGAGGACAAATCTCTAGTCGAGGTCACCAGCAAAGGAAGAGTTGAACTGACAAATGGGAGCTTCGAGAATGTGCTACACGTTCCCAAACTCTCTATCAATATTCTCTCCATGTATCAGATGAAAAAATATGGCCCTTGAAAGAGATTAATATCCACACTTGATGTTGTGGATATCTGTGACATGCAAACAAATTCCAAGGTTTCTACTAGTGAGGTAAATCATCAATCTAGACTCTACACATTTTCTGAATTTATTGAACCATGTTCTGCATTACTTCTTACCTATGTTGATGAAAGAAGTACGATATGGAATGAAAGGTTTGGGAATTTAAATTTCATATATATGAAACAACTTATCAAGAAGGGAATGGTTGAAGGTCTACCTAACATCCACTTCTCCAAAGGAATTTGTGAGGGATGTGTCCTTGGAAAACACCCTCAAGAGAAATTCAACAAAGGAAAGACTCAAAAGGCATCCTTTCCTTTGGATCTGATCCATAGTGACCTCATAGGACCTTTTTCACATCCATCAATCAGTAAATCAAGGTACATGATCATTTTTGTTGACGATTTCTCATACTTCACATGAACTTTCTTTCTCAGGAAAAAATCTAAATTCTTTCAACACCTCAAAGATTTCAAAGCCCTTGTTTAGACATAGTTGGGAAAGAATATTAAATTCCTATATATAGATAGTGGGGAGGAGTATGTCAACCAAGAGATACAAAATATTTTTCTCAAGGTTGAGATTCAGTTGCAGCACACGGTTCCTTATACTCCGCAGAAAAACGGAGTGGCTGAGTGGAAAAATAGATCCCTCAAAGAGATGGCATCGTGCATGTTGCATGCAAAGTAAATTCCACAAAGATTATGTGTTGAAGCACTTAATTTTGAAAACTACATACAAAACATATATCCCCATATATCTGTCAAGGATAAGAACCTCTACGAGGCTTGGAGTGGTCTCAAACTGAAAGTGACCCACTTATGTATATTCAATTCTTGTGCATGGGCCAGGATTCCCTCTGAGAAGAGGAAGGCACTTGATCCACAGAATACAGAGTGTACTTTTTTTTGATACCTCGATGGTTTGAAGGGATATAGACTCATTTATATCTCCATGGACTGGCTCATCATTGAGTGTAATGTCCAATTCGAGGAAAGTATCTCGCATGTACCTCAACAACCGCATGAAGACACTTTTATTCTTCCACCTGTCAGAGATAATGAGCATGCACATGCCAAATCTTCTTCAGATGATATTTTTTATTCAAGGGATTCATATGATTTAGATACAGAGTCATTATGGTCATATGCAGAGTCAGTGCATGTAGATGTAGATGCAGATCTAGAGCCGAGGTCTAAGTGGGCAAAGACTACTCTTCAGGATGCATGAGATCTTGTTTGGGATCCAGTTGATACCAAGAGGACTCAATATGATTTCAATGAGCCTCCTCTTGAACTCACTACCACTGAACCAATGCCACCTAGGCATATTTTCTTATTTCAATATTCAAATCCACAATCATATGGAGAGGCTGTCGAGAATCCTTTTTTGGAATCCTCCATGAGGGAGGAGTACAACTCCCTCCTTGAGAACCAGACTTTGGATCTGGTTCCCCTTCCCGCAGGAAAGAAACTTGTCAAGTGAAGATGGGTCTATAGGACCAAGAGCATAATGGATGKACATGTTAGCGGATATAAATCCAGGATTGTTTCCAAAGGTTTTCAATAGGTGCACGAAATTAACTATGATGAGACCTTCACTCCAATAGCGAAGATGGATTCGATACGTTTGTCACTTGCCATTGCAGCAACCAAGGGATGGGAATTCTATTAGATGGATGTGAAGAATGCATTTCTTCATGGAGATATCTTTGAGGAGATCTACATGGAGCATCCCTAAGGCTTCATGTTGTAACATCTCAATCTATTGAGCACACTTTCATTGACATATTCTTTAACAACACTTGCATGCAAGTGATATGGTTACGATATATTATGATTTAGTTTTGATTATGGGTTACATATGATGATGATGATGTGTTGTGACTTACTTTTATATTGATGTATATATATTGGCAGATGTTATTGATGATTTTTATTGAGTGTGAAGGGCACATGACAACTTATGGATGTTGATGGCATCGATGGAATTCCCTGGACTCTGGATTGAGTCAGGGAGTGGATTTTATTTGTTTGATTATTTCATTTTACTCACATATGAAACATGGTTTTTTTCAGTATGATTATGTATATAGATTATTGACATTGTTTTTTTCAGTGGATGTAGGCTTGACAATGCTTGCTAATCTGACTCACATAAGGAGTAGAGGGGCCATGCACAGAAACCAGATATTAAGGGAGAGGTGTGGCAACGTCCCTGTCATATCCTACTAGCACTCTTGTCATGGTTTGAACTGTAGGTTAATGATTACCTAGTTCAAAAGGTCCATGATGTCATCAAGGCAGACTGATACAGTCACTCACGAAGACTCTAAAGATAATGCAATAAGGTAGAGTCCTTATTCCTTAGAAGCCCTTAGTCTCTCACAAGGTCGACCGAGTGGTGTATTGACTCCAAGGGTTGGACAAACTTCCAAAATCAGTCAAAGGAAAGTGGCACCCTTGGAGCATGGAGGTGCATCTTGAAGGGAACGTCATGTAATTAAAACTTGAGTCAATAAATCTAGGTTGTCTGGAGAACATTGAATTGATTAGACCTTGTTGGATTAAAATAATTAATTAATTAGTGAATTTGTTAATTATAAATCCCAATAAAATTCTAAGGCTAATTCTAAAACTAGGCCTAAGTCTAAGTTTAGTTAGGGGACTAAATTAAAATATTAAATAAAATAAAAGAATAGAGATAAATCAATTTAAGGAAAAAGTGAGAAAAACCTAAAGATTGGATGGAATGTACATGTGTGCATGAAAATATTAAAAGGGATTTTTAAAATAGAAAGAAACAAAATATGAGAGAATAGGTGTACACATAGAATGGTATCTAGAGAACAGTTACCACTAGTATAACTAAAAGAAGACTCATATTCCAACTCTAACTAAGATCTAGTTAGGAGACACTCATTAAATGAGAATCTAGGGAATAAAAAAACAACTAAGAGAGAAAATAGGAACACATTGGGGAATGTGAGGTAAATTGACTTTTTAAATAAAATAAAATTGGTAATTACGTGTGCAACTTGGGGAGAGTGTGACAAGTGTGTGGTTGAATAATCCTAATTTAATTAATTGTGCATGAGGACATGTGTTAGTGAGGAAATTTATATAAAAAAAAATGGTGTAGAACGAAAATGGATCACACTTATTATTGGTAAATTTATGTTGCCAAAATGGTTTTGAATGTGTTTTACTTGTGAGAGTTGGGATACCAATCTTGTAGAAAGAGTGGAAGCTCTACCTTAGAATAGGATTTGTCTTTGAATTGGGTAGGTGCAGAGAAGAGGAACCATGGGCAATGGAGTCTATGTTAAGTCTGAGATCGGATGAAAATATATAAGGTATCTTCACATGGAAAGGTAATGCAAACGTTGGATCCTTTAAAAGTAAAGTGATGTAGAGAAGAAAAGGCGAGGAAATCAATTACAATAAAAAAGCATTTAATAAATTTCTTATTGTAATATCAGAAGAAAACATTTAGATTTTTAAAATCTCGACACAAAGTATCATAGATAAATTATGCCCTAAATCTCATTTTTAAAAATAAGAAAGAGAGTAACATAATGATAATTGAGCATAATCACATTCAACGAAGACATAATAACTTCACCAACGTCAACATGCAGGAATCATGTGAAAAAGTCCCTTTATTTCTGGTAGATCTCTCAAAAGTTTATAGATTTACAGCTTGCTTGGGCATAAAGATCAAACATTTTACATTAAAATTACATGAATAAATAGGAGAGATCACCCCTCAAGCTTATGAAATCGTATTCAACCATCTTGGCCAAAAATAGCAAAAAATCCCCAAAACTCTGGAACTGTTTGCCATGAAAGACGGATCGAATTTCTACAAAGAAGGGGTCAACTCGGACATTTGTTTCTATTTAACAGTGACACCAGTGTAAAATATGGAGGATGTTATTGTATATGAGAATGTGTTGTACAAAAACCTACTTTTTTTCTCCAATTTCGTCTCCATCTCACCAAAACAGCTCCCGCAAAATCAGGACTGAAACAGGAAAACATGGAAATAGGAAAAAAGGGGATGAAATATGGCTTTGATTCTCCCAACTGGTGTCAAATGTGCAAAAAATGAGAGAGGTTTTTGTTCTTCGTCTCGTTACAGAGAAACTACTCTCTCAGTTTTTCAAAATTCCTTCCCGTTTTCCTGGAATCCTTCCTGAAAGTGGATTGGTTGAAACTGGAAAAATGACAGTTTTGAGTTTTTTGGGTGTGCGGTTTTGCAGGGGGGAAGGTGGTTTCCGGACCCCCCCTAAGGTGGTAAGTGGTATTGGGAGGGGGGGTCTAAAATAACTAGGTGGTGACAAGTGTCCCTCCCAATACCACTTTCCCGGACCCCCCTTGAGGTGATGTGACGTGAGGGAGGGCGGGAACGAAATGTACAAGGAAATGTATGCGTGTAGGCTTAGGATAGTTTAGATTTTATTATTTTTAATTTATTTTTTTTTTATTACATGTTTTCATGTTTTGTTTTTTATATATTTTTTTAATTCTTGTATTTACATTTTATTATGTGTAGTTTAATTTTTATTTTTGTTGTTTAAATTTTATGCTTATTTTTATTTAATTTATGTTTTCATTTATTTTAATATTTGTGTTTTATATTCATGTTTTTTATTAATTTTTTTTTTTTTTATATGTTTTATTTAATATATGGTTTTACTAAATGGTTTTATTTTATTTAATGTTTAATGTTGTTTTATTATGTTTGTTTTTATTATATGTAATATTTTGACTTTATAATTATACTAACCTAACTATATTTTATTTAATTACTAACTTTATTAACCTATTTACTAACTACTAGCATTATTAATTGATCTAATACTTTATTTATTATCAATTACCTTACTAAACTAACCAATATTTTATTATCCTAGGTTTGTTTATGCAGGGATGAGTGGCGGGCGATATGTAGTCAATGGGACAAATGGGCAAGGGAGTGAGGGCACAGAGGTGGATGAAGGATGCAGTAGGGCGATGAAGGATCAGGCGAAATGGATGGAGGGGGAAATGGAATCATCCAAGCCCAGTAAGCCAGATGTCTTCATAGCGGGAGCAGCGCCAGATAAGCAACTAAAGAATCAAGTTGCTATGATTATAGGACCCCAACATCTTCCAATGAGATTTGATCCTAAGGTCTCAACACTAGAAGAAAGAACAGATTTGGATTTAATAAGCATGGATGAACTACATGGAATTTTCACAACCTATGAAATGAGAACTGAACAGGAGAATCCAGGTATAAAAGGAGCATCATTCAAAGCATCCAAGAAGTCAAAGAAAAATTCAAAAGAATATAGAAGCAATAATGACATCTCGAAAGATGATGAAGAAGTAGCCAACTTCGTCAGAAGACTGAAAAAGGGAACCGGCGGAAGATATAGAGGTAAGATTCCATTAGTTTGTTTTAATCGTGATGGTATTGGTTATTTTGCTAACAAATGTCCCCATAAGAAAAAGAAAATAAATGAAGAAGATGATTCAAATAGAAAACAAACATATAAAGGAAAAATAACCAAAAAGAATTCCCCAAGAAAATTTTATGCACCAAAGAAGACAACTCCTCATTAGATGAAGATGAAGCCAGTGAAAGTGAGACAGAAAGAGTTTTATTCATAGCAGTAGAAGACTCCGATAAAGAAGACACAAAAGAAAAATATGAAGAGGAAAAAGTTGAATACAAAGAAGAATGTTGAGTGCCATAGATGTTATAGAAAGGGAAAAGAAGAAAAACAAATCACTATGGGAAGAACTAAAAAGAAAAGAGAAAACACAAAATTCCAAATTTCAAGAATTGGAGTAGATGATCTCTAATTTAAAAATTCAAGTTGAAGAAGACAAAAGAATCGAAAAAGTACTTAAAGAACATTTGGAAGAAAAGGACAGGATCATTGGAAATTTGGAAGTAGAGATTGTCACGTTGAGAAAATAACTTCAATATAAAAACATGCAGAATATTTCAATGGTTTTGGATAACATTATCAACACTCAAAGGCCACATCATGACAAGTACGGGCTAGGATACAATCATATAGAAAGAGGCTCAAGCTCCAAAACTACAGATCAAGAAACACAACCCAGAAGTTATGCAAAGATAGTCAGAGGAGACAATAATTTTTACAAGATCTCAGGGACACTCCTCCACCAAGAATATTCATATTTTAGAACCAATGATAGTCAGAACCAAGCATGCCTCAAGAAGAAGAACGATTCAGAAGAGAAAATCCTTTCATAAGATCTTCAACTCCTAGGTATCAAACTATATTTTTTGGTTTATGTTATGCATGTAATAATTTTGGACATAAAGTTGTAAATTGCAAAGCTAATAGAAGGAACAAAAACAACTTTGAAAGTCATGAAAAAAATGGTTATCCAAGAAGGCCTAGTGAAACATAGAGAAAAATCTACAACACGATTGAATCCTTGAGCACTGAAGTGGAATGCTACAAGTGTAACAACTTTAGACACATGGCCAAAGAGTGTATAATGACAATCCCTCTAAGAGAATAACAATATAATAACAACAGTCATAGACAAGAACCTCAACAAAAAATATGGATAAGAAAACATAATCAATAAAAAAATGAAGAATGCACACTTTCTCTATAATATAAACACAAGAAGCATAGTTGGTATGTTGACAATGGTTTCTCAAAGCACATGACAGGTGATGAAAACAAGTTTCTAACATTTAAAAAGGAAAGAGATGGATCGGTCTCCTTTGGAAACAATGACTCAACTAGAGTCATTGGAAAGGGCACAGTCAAAATTGGAAACAAGAATACCAAGGATAAAACTGTTCAAGGGTGGAAGATATGAAACATAATATTCTAAGTGTAAGTCAAATGTGTGACCAAGGTCACAAACTTATGTTCGATTGACAGAAATGTGAGATAAGAAAAGAAGGTTCAGAAAAATTGGTTGCAACAACTGTAAGAACTTCAAGAAACATATATGTATTAAGTGAAATTGGAAATCAAAAGTGTTTTCTAGGAAAGGAAGATGAAGTTTGTCTATGTCACATAAGAATGGGTCACATAAACTTCGATAACCTCGTCAAATTCAACAAAAAGGAAGCAGTCAAAGAAATTCCCCAAATCACAAATCTAACCAACACATTATGCAAGCATTGTCAACCAGGAAAGAAAACAAAGACCAAGTTCAAATCAAAGGAATACTGTAGAACAAGACCACTAAAAATTGTGCATATTGATCTAGTTGGACCAACTAGAACAAAGGGTTTAAAATGTGAGAAACACTTTATTTTATTGGTTGATGATTATATAAGGATAACTACAGTTTTTTTTCTAAGAAAGAAATCAGAAGGAATTGAAAACTTCAAGGTATACAGGGAAATGGATTCAAAAATAAAATGTTTGAGATCAGAAAATGGAGGAGAGTTTACTTCAAAGGAATTTATGGATTTATGCAACAAGCATGGAATAAAAAGGAAATTTGTCATTCCTAGGACACCTCAATAGAATGGAGTTGTCGAAAGAAAGAAGAAGACAATATAAGAAATGGCTTGAAAAATGTTAATGGATTCTAAGTTGACATATGTTTTTTGGACACATGCAGTGCATACAACAATTTACATTCAAATCAGATTAATGCTCAGAAACAATAGTGACAAAACTCCCTACGAGCTATGGAAAGGAAGACCAACAAATGTGAAGCACTTCAGAGTTTTTGGAAGAAAATACCACATCAAAATAGAAAATGAAAGAATGGGAAAGTTTGATTATCGTGTGGAAAAGACATACCTTTTGGCTACTCGAGTACAAGGAAATCACACAAATGATACTATATAAGGCTCAACAAAGTTGTGGAAAGCATCAATCTAACAGTTGATGAGACAGGTGGACGAAAATTAAAGGTGTTGGAGATACTTCACACACACATAGGATTTATTTTTCCTATGGTTTTCCCTATGTTTATTAGTCAATATTCAGTCTTCTATAGTTTAGGGAGAATATTCTTTTTCCTACATTCTAGGAGAATATTCTCTTCAGTTCACACTTCAGTTTGATCGGTTGAGTGGAGTATTAATGTCACATTGGTTTCATCACCATGCAACATTAGGATCATCACCTTCTAATTCACATTTTCCTAGATATTATCACCATACTAACGCATTACTCGTGATTCTATGATCTCCTCATCACTTCACTATGTTTCAGTAAGTTAATTGAAGACTAAGAGACTAGTTAACTTAGACTAGGTGGAAGTTTACTCCCGTAATTATCAGTGTGTGTGTTCAGATCATTCTATACCACCATTATGGTGCATTGGATTCTCCTCTAGTGTGCATTAGTTGAGTTATACAGAGTATATCATGTGTAAATTATCATTCATTCATTTGGTTAATAAAATTCTTTGCTCTCTCTCTCTCTCTCTCTCTCTCTCTCTCTCTCTCTCTCGTATTTTCTCATTTTCTTCTGCAAATTATGTATGTCTTTTTCTAGATAGATCTTATCTATGTAGGTTCATCCACATTTACATGGTATTCAAGCCGACAGATTGCTAGTAAAAAGACACACTAGATTCTTTTTGTAGGTATCGAAGATTGAAGATAGCGGGAAAAATGGAATTTCCAAAAGAATTCATTCTTACACCATACAATTTCTTTGCATGGAGGCACAAGATGATAATGCATATCTGAAGTAGAGAATTATATAGGTTAACCATGGACAAAGAGACTGAACCCACATCAACCATAGAAAAATCCAAGTATTTGAATCAGATGGATGAAGTGTTTAGAACTATTTCCAATCTCATTTATCCTAAGCTCCTCTTTCACAAATCCTCCTATAAAACCCCCAATGAAGTTTGGACCACCATGGAAGGAATTTTTTTCACATAGGATGAGATAAGGGGACATATAATCAAGGTGTAATTTCTCACTTTGCATCCAAAAACCTTCGACAATCTCCAAGATTTCATTACCAAATATAAGGATTTGTTGTCACAACTCAAGGCTTGTGGGGTTGATAAATCTAAGGAGAATAAAAAAGTGGTTCTTACCATTCTCTCCAAACTTGGTCCAGAATACTCAGTGTTTGTATACACAGTTCATTCAGTTAGTCTCTCCTCTGGAGCTACCTAGAAAATTCCTTCTCTTGAGGTCTCTATTGAGTCTCTGACACAAGAGTAGAACAAGCTCATCAACATGGGAAAAATAAAAGGCTCAAAGGATCATGCACATGTTATGAAAGATGGTAGCAGTCAAAAAAATCATAAATCTAAAGACAAAGACAAAAGGAAGGCACATGCAAATCCAAAGAAGGAAGGGCACTCAAAACCCTTCAACGATTCATCCGGATCCAAAGGTGGAAAGGGAATAATAGGGGAGAAATGCACTTACTTCCATAAAGGATTCCATTTAGAATCTGGATGTATGCAGAAATAGATAGGTCAAATGGCTCAAATACTTCAACAAAACAACCTTGGAGATCGTGTCCCATAGGGTGCCAAGAAGAAGAAGCTAGAAGATGAAAATCCCAAGAAAGGTAATTCTATCCATGCTTTGATTGCCATGAAATCCTCTCCCAATATTTGGATTCTAGATTCAGGTGCATCACACCACATGGATTCCACAAAATAAGTCTACTCTTCACTAGATGCATGCAAAGTTCCTCCTATTCTGATGGGGGACAAATCTCTAATCGAGGTCACCGGCAAAGGAAGAGTTGAACTCACAAATGGGAGCTTCGAGAACGTGCTACATGTTCCTAAACTCTCTGTCAATATTCTCTCCATGTATCAGATGAAAAAATATGGCCCCAGAAAGAGATTAATATCCACACTTGATGTTGTGGATATCTGTGACATGCAAACAAATTCCAAGGTTTCTACTAGTGAGGTAAATCATCAACCCAGACTCTACACATTTTCTAAATTTATTGAACCATATTCTGCATTACTTCTTACCTATGTTGATGAAAGAAGTAGGATATGGCACGAAACGTTTGGGAATTTAAATTTCAGATATATGAAACAACTTAGCAAGAAGGGAATGGTTGAAGGTCTACCTAACATCCACTTCTCCAAAGGAATTTGTGAGGGATGTGTCCTTGGAAAACACCCTCAAGAGAAATTCAACAAAGGAAAGACTCAAAAGGCATCATTTCCTTTGGATCTGATCCATAGTGACCTCATAGGACCTTTTCTGCATCCATCAATCAGTAAAGCAAGGTACGTGATCATTTCTGTTGATGATTTTTATGCTTCACATGAACTTTCTTTCTCAGGAAAAAATCTAAATTATTTCAATACCTCAAAGATTTCAAAGCTCGTATTTAGACATAGTCAGGAAAGAATATTAAATTCCTATGAATAGATAGTGGGGGGGAGTATGTGAACCATGAGATACAAAATATTTTTCTCGAGGCAGAGATTCAGTTGCAGCACACGGTTCCTTATACTCCGCAGAAAACGGAGTGGCTGAGTGGAAAAATAGATCCCTCAAAGAGATGGCATCGTGCATGTTGCATGTAAAGTAAATTCGACGGAGATTATGGGTTGAAGCACTCAATTGTGAAAACTACATCCAAAACATATATCTCCATATATCTGTCAAGGATAAGAACCTCTACGAGGATTGGAGTGGTCTCAAACTGAAAGTGACCCACTTATGTATATTCAATTCTTGTGCATGGGCCAGGATTCCCTCTGAGAAGAGGAAGGCACTTGATCCACAGAATACAGAGTGTATTTTTTTTTGGATACCCCGATGGTTTGAAGGGATATAGACTCATTTACATCTCCATGGACTAGCTCATCATTGAGTGTAATGTCCAATTCAAGGAAAGTATCTCGCATGTACCTCAACAACCGCATGAAGACACTTTTATTCTTCCACCTGTCACAGATAATGCATTGCTTCATGGAGATCTCTTTTAGAAGATTTACATGGAGCATCCCTAAGGCTTCTTGTTGTAACATCCCATTCTATTGAGCACACTTTCATTGACATATTCTTTAACAACACTTGCATGCAAGTGATATGGTTACGATATATTATGATTTAGTTTTGATTATTGGTTACATATGATGATGATGATGTGTTGTGACTTACTTTTATATTGATGTATATATATTTGCAGATGTTATTGATGATTTTTACTGAGTGTGAAGGGCACATGACAACTTATGGATGTTGATGGCATCGATGGACTTCCTTGGACTCCGGATTGAGTCAGGGAGTGGATTTTATTTGTTTGATTATTTCATTTTACGCACATATAAAACATGGTTGTTTTCAGTATGATTATGTATATAAATTATTGACGTTGTTTTTGTCAGTGGATGTAGGCTTGACAATGCTTGCTAATCTGACTCACATAAGGAGTAGAGGGGCCATGCACAGAAACCAGACATTAAGGGAGAGGTGTGGCAACGTCCCTGTCATATCCTACTAGCACTCTTGTCATGGTTTGAACTATAGGTTAACGATTACCTAGTTCAAAAGGTCCATGATGTCATGAGGGCAGAATGATACAGTCACTCATGAAGACTCTAAAGAGAATGCAATAAGGTAGAGTCCTTATTCCTTAGAAGCCCTTAGTCTCTCACAAGGTCAACCGAGTGGAGTATTGACTCCAAGGGTTGGACAAACTTCCAAAATCAGTCAAAGGAAAGTGGCACCCTTGGAGCATGGAGGTGCATCTTGAAGGGAACGTCATGTAATTAAAACTTGAATCAATAAATCTAGGTTGTCTGGAAAGCATTGAATTGATTAGACCTTGTTGGATTAAAATAATTAATTAATTAGTGAATTTATTAATTATAAATCCCAATAAAATTCTAAGGCTAATTATAAAACTAAGCCTAAGTCTAAGTTTAATTAGGGGACTAAATTAAAATATTAAATAAATTAAAAGAATAGAGATAAATCAATTTAAGGAAAAAGTGAGAAAAACCTAAAGATTGGATGGAATGCACATGTGTGCATGAAAATATTAAAAGGGATTTTTAAAATAGAAAGAAATAAAATATGAGAGAATAGGTGTACACATAGAATGGTATCTAGAGAAAAGCTACCACTAGTATAACTAGAAGAAGACTCATATTCCAAGCCTAACTAAGATCTAGCTAGGAGACACTCATTAAATAAGAATCTAGGGAATAAACAAACAACTAAGAGAGAAAATAGGAACACATTGGGGAATGTGAGGGAAATTGATTTTTTAAATAAAATAAAATTGGTAATTACTTGTGCAACTTGGGGAGAGTGTGACAAGTGTGTGGTTTAATAATCCTAATTTAATTAATTGTGCATGAGGACATGTGTTAGTGAGGAAATTTATATAAAACAAACGGTGTAGAAGGGAAATGGATCACACTTATTATTGGTAAATTTATGTTGCCAAAATGGTTTTGAATGTGTTTTACTTGTGAGAGTTGGGATACCAATCTTGTAGAAAGAGTGGAAGCTCTACCTTACGATGCAAGTCTTGGAGCTATTGTTTGTTGGTTTCTTTTGTGTGGCCCCTTAGCCGCTCGGGGGGCTAAGAGGGAAGAAGAGAACCCCTAGCATTGGCTGGGAGGTACCAATGAATTCTCTGTGATTAAAAAGCGGAAACGAAGAAGGAGCACAAGGCAGTGGCAGATTTCCTCAACTATCCATCTTCATTGGTTCTAGTATTTTATTTATGAAGTTGTTAAATGTAGAAAGACTAAATTTTGTAGATTTGTATGTTTCAAGAATCCATGTTGAAAAGTTATAATTCTTAAGTAAATTTGAAAAATGTTTGAAGAATCATGAGGTGATCTAGATTGAATATCTCGGGCTCGCTGCCATTTCATTTTTAAGCCCAGAATTTATAATTTATGTATTCGCTGCCATTTTAAAATACAACTCTTGAAATCTGATTTTTTTAATGCATTCCTTCCAAACACTTGCATCTCTAAAGAAAGAATTTTATTTCTTTCAAATTCTGAGCATGAAATTCTTTTTTTTATCACCCCAATTTTTATTTGCTTTTGAAATTAAATTGTAGTTGTTGCCAGATTAAATGGCAGGAACGAATTTTTAGTGTCCCGTGAATGCTACCAATGTAAAATACAACCCAGAATTTTCAAATCCTTTTATTGTAATTTATTTTACAGACCTTGATTTCCGATATTAGTTATTCGTTGGCAATCGTTGGTACATATGAATTTTAGATTTGTTATGGTCTCAATAATAGTTAGCATTCTCGGAAAACAAAAATGGGTATAGTCTTTTTCAAGTGAATTACAAAATGAAATTAAAACTCGCCATATTTGTTATGGGTTTCATTGGAAACTATGGAATGAAATTCGTTTTAACCGATGTACAAATAATTGCAGCTCTGGAACTAAAATTTGCATGGACTCTATCAAGTCCCTTACAATTTTGGAAACTTAGAATTGTTGGTCATTGTAGAATTAATTACAATTCAATTTTAGAAATTCGTTGGAGCCTTGTGAAGTTTGGAAAATACAAATTTAATTTTGATTTGCCTCATCCAAATATGTTTTACCCTTGGAGTTGTAATATTGAAGCATGTATAATTAAGTCACTGCAAAACATGTTTTTATTTTTAGGATTTTAAATTCCTTTGATATGATAAGAAGCGATGATACACATTGTCTCACAGGCTCTAGTTAAAACCATATTTTCCTAAAGTCCTCTTGATTCAAGGGTTTACAAGCGAAGCAATTTTATAGGAAGATTGAACACCTCCAACATGCAATTCCAACAGTGCAATGCAGCTACTGACCAGAAAACACCACCCATACTGTTAGTCAAAGTCCAATAAAAACATTTGGAAAAATGCCAATATTGGCACCTATAGGCCTTTGGCATGCATTCACCTTATACTCCCTTGCATTTGTGCGATTGGATATTCATAAATTATTTCACGCTACAGAGTGGCCATGAAGAAAATCTTGATTCTTGTGATGCCATAACGAAGATTTATTTTCAGAATTCAATCAAAGATATATGGGACAGAACACAACGAAATAGGGTATGTAAGTGATGCATATAGCAAACTTCTAGGATGAGTTTTGTATCTACTATCAAGCATGGAGACCACTATTTGAGATTTAGAAAAATTTCCCCAAAAGAAAACTCTATTTAATCTTAACCTTCATAAAGATATTGGTTGCATATAGTTCAACGTTGGTGGGTTCGTGGTAATATTAAATTGCATATCATGACGGGAATTTTTGTGATGATAGTTGCTTCATTATTTTTATAGAAGAAATTATTGAATCGTTGTGAAATCTATTTGTAGCTCCTGTCATTAGAACATTAGTTGATTTGATGCCAAATCTATTTGTAGCTCAGGTAATAAACAAAAATATTGAATCCCTGCCAAATCTATTTGCATCTCCTGTAATTAGAACATTATTTGATTCATTTCCAAATCTATTTGCAGCTCCTGTAATTAAAAAAATATTGAATCCCATCTATCTGTATCTCCTATCATTAGAACATTATTTGATTTGCTGCCAAATCTATTTGCACCTCCTGTAATTAAAAAGAAATAGTGAATCATTGCCAAATATATTTGTATCTCCTGTCATTAGAACTTTATTTGATTCGCTACCAAATCTAATTGCAGCTCCTATAATGAGAAAATTATTGATTCGTTGCCAAATCAAATCACAACCACTGTGTTTAAAATTATTAAATCACTATAAGAGTATTTCTACAAATCAAACTCTTAGGCGATGAACTTAGTGTTGAGATGGTTGTGTTTCCTTAGTTAAGTTTAGTCTCCTTTCCAATTGATTGTTGGAAGATGATTAAAAAATGGATAGGGGCGCTGCCCTTTTCTTTTGGAAATCATGGAAGTTAAAAATTTGTAGGGTCAAACGTTTTTCTTAGAAAACTTGGATCCTTAGAAATTACATGATTGCGATCAATGAATATGATAAGATGTAATTGACTTAGACTTATTGCACAGTTGATAATTTAAAGGAAAATTTGAGTGAACAACTATATCCTTTATTAAGATCTTCTTTAATAAAAATCTTAGAGTGTATTCATTGGGATTTGTTTTGAATCTTAGTGCTTAATAGTGATGAATGGTTAGAGGAATATTTAAGGTTATTATAAAATTAATAATAATGAGAGTGATACTCAATTAGGAAAAGTGATTAATAATGTAAGCATCAAATTAACCTAGCATATGGTGGTTAAGGGATCTAGATATCTCCTTGTTCCTCAAAATAGTTGTCAGCCCTCAGACCTTTAATGGTCAAAATAAATTGGATGAATCCTGGCCTTGAGTGTTGATTATGTGTCTTGGAGGTCCAAACCTTGCAAGATAGGTTGGGTGGGTAGCTACCTTATGTTATATTTATGTGATATGGTTGATCTTGAATAATAGTGATGTTGTATTCAAATTCTTGATTGTGGGGTGATGTGATTAGTTTGAATGTGCAATTATTAATGTATGTTGTGACACATATCACTTGTCCTAAAAGTCGTTTCAAAAAAAAATCATTCACCTCTTTTGTACTCACTTATTTTTTGTCATAATGGAGGGGTCGTTACATATGGTATCAAAGAGAGGTTCAACCCTGCGGCATTGAACCGTTATGCCTCCCACTGTGTTATTTGAATGACTAAAATTATATCTCTAATTAAAATTTTGAAATTGTACATGCAGGTAATCATGGTTAGAGGATGCAGGGGAAGTAGATGACGTGGTGTTGGAGGAAGAGGTGTGACACCTCCAATAGTATCCACACTAGAAGGTTCTAACCCCCAGGGATATGAACATATTACTGAGAAGGAGCAGGTTTCTATGGGATTTGTGGTAGGTATGATAAGATCCTTCCAGAGGATGTCAAAGGCATTGATTAACTGTCTGGATCAAGATGAGGGTAGAGAATTTGTACCCAATGAGGGTTCACAGCATGCTCCAGCTGGTAGTAATAGTATGCATAGAGAACTCGAGAAGGTGAAGTTTCTCTATTTTATGGGTACCACAGACAGCTCAATCACTGAGGCATGGTTGGAGAATATGGAAATGTGCTTGCACTTCATGATTACACCTTCAATATGAAAGTCTGCATGGTGGTCTTTCAACTGAAGGGGAGTGATCTTGTATGGTGGAAGACACTCCTACCTCAACTAAACATGGTCGTCGAAGACGTGTCATTGGATTTGTTCAAGGAACGGTTTTGGGAGAGGTACTTGTCCAAAGAATTCATTAAGTGTCAGCTAAATGAGTTCAACACCTTACGACAAGGTGGTCGTATGGTGCTAGAATATGAGGCCAGATTCATAGAGCTACTTAGGTATGCTCCACATCTGAACATAGAGAAACTAAAAGTCAACATGTTTGTGTCCAGCCTTAACTTAAACATTCATGTGAAGGTGAGGATTATAATTCCTCAGATGTTGCATGATGCAGTTTAGAAGGCCCTCATAGCTGAGGAAGGCCCACATGACTTTTGGTGCTTCATCTCCTAGGGTTAGGTTTTTGGATGTCTAGGGTTTTTGACATTCTTGTTTATTGTAAAAATTCCTTTAGAGCCTCATTGTAATCATCTTCTTACGAATGAGCGAAGCCATCACATATCTTCTCAGAGATAAGCTGCCACCATTCTAGCAATCTTGTTTTCCGCTACATTTTATAGTTTCAACTTATTTCCTTATTGAATAGAAACCAGTTTTACTGTATATCTGTTATTTTGTGTTAAGAATATTTTGATAATAATCTGTATTCATTTTGTTCCGCTCATAAAAACTAGATCAGTGGTATCAAAGAGGTCTTCTCCTTGTCGTTCTTAATGCATGTCCACAATGACGTCAAGATACAAAGAATTGGTTCTCGAGCTTGTTTCTCTTGAGGACAAAATATCTCGCATGCCTAAGTGACCTCTGATGGTGGGAGAAATGAAAGACGATGGAAGAAGAGATTCCTTCAAAATGTTGCTTGAGGAAACCCTCACGCAACAGAGGAACGAGATGATGGGTAGTTTTGTGAAAATCCTTCGGCGACTACCAACAAGCGATGCATCTTCCTCAAACGGAGGTGTCACCCCCTTTAAGATACAAATCAACTTCAATATTCCTATATTTGAAGGTCAGATAGGCGCAGATGTTGTAGACAAATGGTTGAATGTGCTAGAAGGGCATTTCTCTATCCATAACTTCTCAAATAGAGAAAATATTAATTTTGCAATCCTCAAAGCCATTCCCTATGTCAAAGATTGGTGGGAAACTTTCTGTGAGCATAAGGAAATAGAGGAACCCTCATTATTTACAGTCGTGGTCACCTGGGAGTCCTTTAGGGATGATATTAAGGAACAATACACGACATGTACACAAAATGGACCACATTGCGGTAGGAAAGAGACCAAGCAATGCTTGAGTTCACAAATATATTCCATACCTTGCACACCAAGATAGGTATCAAATATTTTGAGTGACATCTAGTGCTCAAGTATCATGACAGTCTACATAGATACATCTAGGCCGAAATGGAGTTTTTGGACATCTCATCCTTGGGCACGGCCTACCGATATGTCGTCAAAATCAAGAAGAAGCTCAAACAAAAGACGCAACAATTTGAGTGTGGGAACCCCTCACAGTAAAATCTAGGAAAGGGTGGCCTCAACCCGCAGAACAAAGGGTAGAGCAAAGACAGACTGCCTCAAAACAATTGTCCGCAAGAAAATAAGGACACTAGAAAGACAAAGAAAGATATTGGGAAGATGTGTGACTTCCATAAGATCCCCTAGCATAACATTGTTGATTGTCACTCAAAGTAGTCGTTGGTGGATAAGGTGAAATTCTCTAAATTAGATGTGGGTTCTGACTCTAAGTCAGAACCAAAAAGGGGGAGACAGATCATTGACACAGAACCCATTTCTATCGTTCCTACCACCAAGCTCCATCTCAGTGAACCAGATGATCCAGAGGAAGGAGAACACCTTTTCCATTCACAGATATGGGTGAAGGGTACCCCGCTACACTTCATCATTGATAGAGGTATCCAGAAGAACCTCATCTCAACATAGGTTGTCAAGCGACTCGCCTTACCAAAAATGTCGCCCCTGCGACCCTACACCATCGAATGGCTCCACCAAGGAAGAAAAATCTGATTCAACCAACAATGTCGCTTGGCATATAGAATCAAGACCTTCAAAGACGAGGTATTGTGTGATGTTTCCCCTCTCAAAGTTTTTAATGTTCTTTTGGGATAACCATATTTATGGAAATGCCATGTTGTATATGAGTCTAGGCCTCGTAGTGTTATTATTACTTTGAACAAGAAATTGTATAGGACAACCGAGATAGTCCCACCTAGTGTTATTTCCTTGATCACTTCCAAGAAATGAAGGAAGGTCATCTCTCAAATGGGGAAGTTTTTATTCTTTGTGATTCGCTCTCAGAATGAGAGAAATATCGCAGCCACATCCAGGGTCTCTGCTACTGACCTCTCCACACATTAGAAGTGGATAAGGTCATGGAAGAATACTTAGATATCTTATCCTCACCTATAGAGGTACCTCTACACTTCCAAGTCAATCACCCAATTGATATGACCCCCAATGCACTGCTTTCCAATGGTCCATTCTACCTCTGCTCTTTGTTAAAGAATGAGGAGATAAAGTGGCAGTTCTAAGAACTGCTCCACAAAGGGTACATATGTCCTAGATCATCACCTTTCGGGAGCCCAATCATGATGGTACAGAAGAAAGATGGAACTTGACAACTCTACATTGATTATTGGGCCCTAAATAAAATCACAGTCAGAAATCGATACCCGATTCCCTGAATCAATGACCACCTTGATCAGCTCATGGGGGGGGAATACTTGAGTAAGATTGATCTGAAATATGGCTACCACCACGTCCTGATAGAATAGAAAGATGTATGAGAGACCGCCTTCAATTTAAAGGAAGGTCTTTTTGAATGGTTGGTCATGCCCTTTGGTTTTAAAAATGCTCCAGCCACTTTCATGAGAATGATGGATGATATTCTACGACCATTCACCAATAATTTTTTAGTGGTGTATCTATATGACATTCTCATTTACAAGAAGACTTGGGAAGAACACTTGCATCATATTCAATAGGCTCTGCACACCCCACGGTAGCACAAGCTATATGACAACTTGGAAAAATGCTCCTTCACCATGGACAGGTCCATTACCATGGCTACATTGTTGATCAACATGGTGTACATGTGGATCCAGCCAAGATCCAAGTATTTTTTGACTAGCTAGCCCCAACCACACTCACTGAGCTTCAAAACTTCTTGGGACTTACCAATTTCTACTACAAGGTCGTGTTGGGATTATTCCATATTGCATGGGCCCTCAGCCAAGTAACCAAGGGTGGTGGTAAGGTGA
>JASDQU010106813.1:135661-148423 GCA_032191745.1 Picea mariana | reverse complement strand
TATTCAATTTTGTTCTAGGAACTTACAACACTTGGAATGCATAAAGAAATTGACCATATAATTGATATTCTTCTTGGTGTTTCTTTTCTTAATGGCCCATTCTATCACGTCTCCTTAGAATACCTCTTCATCACACTCTCATTCAACTCTCTAATTTCAACATACTCTTTTACTGGAGCTAATAAGCAACTACATTACATCTATTTTATTTTCCATTCACATGAAAACATGCAAGCATGCACTCAATAATTGGGAGACCAAACTTGGAATTTTTGAATATGGATTCAACTTCATCTAGACCTACTTGGCTATATGGAATTCAAATCTTTCCTTAGATAGAGAAATATAATAAGGTATAAGGTAGGTCTATCTTCCAAATTAATGTCTTTATATAGGGATTCAAACATTTTCAAATTGCACAATGAAATCAAATCTATTTAACCCATGAATGTCACATTTAATTAAATGAATGAAATTATATTTAAATGAATAATATTCCATTTATATCATTCTAAATTATGTGCACATAAATTATTTTAGGAGTTGTTCAACATTTTATTTTTTAGGCTAAAATTAGCCAATAAATGCTTTTTATTTTTAAAATTAAAATTGATTTCCTTATTATAATATCGTTATTTTCTTTTATCATTTAAAATATAAAACACCTATTTACTTAACAATAAATCAATATTTTTTTCCACTCTTATTGTATTTTTTATTGTTCCATAGTAGAGAAGATAATCTAGGATAGGAGGAGGAGGAGATCGCGATGGTTAACCTAGAACCTACCATGACTGAAGGAGAAGCAGTGGTTGAAGACGAACCTTGTTGGATGACTCGAGGAGGCTCCAACACGACATATGGTGAGACAGAACCAGACATTCAGGGATGGATCAAATTCAAGTAGAGACTACGGGTGCGACAAGAGCTTAACCCTAGCTGTCGCTTCCACCTGGATCAAGAGTATAGGTGCCATCCAACTATTAGAGCCCTCGAGGATCTTGATCCCTTGGGGGATCTTCAACCCTCTCCCTCTCTCTGTTATAGGAATTGATTTAAGAGTGACACAAGATTGAGGGTTCATTATGGATATCGCGCCATGGATAGCTTCAAGACTGCGACAGGCTTCCCCCTTTTTGTAAAGACCATCGTCGAATCTTCTCTCTCCTTGCATGTCAGGATTGAGACTCTGTTTTTGAGCTCAAAACCCAAGTCCACCAGGATGCAAGTATTCCTCCTTGCTTTCAAATACCAATCTTTGAAGGATGACAGCTTGTGGATGACACTCTGCTACGGGGTTATGGGAATCTAAAGAACACAACCATTTCTCTCACTTCTCGTTTGTGTGGAGAAGTGCCATCCTCCACTCATCCAAGCTCTTACAAGCACACCATGAAAATAGGGATTTCTGCTCCTTTTGGGTCCAAGGCTAAAAATTTTGGAGCAAAGGAGCTTTTTGGATCTGCCTTCATTGTGGAGCAGTCCGCAGAACCTCCAAGTGTAGAAGTCGAAGATCCCCACGTCTATGGCTCTGCTTTTATATACCAGGAAAAATCCCTCATCTTTCTCTTCAACAGACTATGGCCCTCAACCTCTGCACTAAGAGAATGGGTAAACAATACCTAGTCGTCAGGTCATAAGTTGTTTTTTTGCTCCAAAGGGTTCTTCATTGTTAATTTTTCCACAGAAGTAGACTGCCAATGCGTGCTAGAGAAAGGTCCATGGTTCTGGGGTAGATATCGTCTTTCCATGCATATATGGTTCCCTGACTTCAACCCACTGACTGTGACTGCCACTACACCAGTCTAGGTGAGACTCCCCAATTTACGTTTGCAACTTTATTCTTCAGTTTTTTTACCTACCCCAGGCAATGTGTTGGGTAGGTTTATCAAGATTGACACAGACCAAATAACAAAAGTCTTCATGAATTTTTCCTGCCTATGTGTTGAAATCAACCTCAGTCAAGGGATTCCAGATAATATTCTTATAGATTGGACTAAGGATGATCATTACACATAGATGGTTGATTATGAGAACATCGCCTTCAGGTGTTGCTCCTATCAGCAAAAAGGGAACCTCTAGGCAACTTGTCCTTTATCCCCAACCCTTTCCTCATCCCTTGGAGCACAGAAAAGGTCTAATGGCTGGAAAGACCCTAGAAATCACAAAATCTGCTTGAACTCTTCATCTGATAACAAGCATCATCACAAAAACGCCCCAACTCCTCTACCTTCTACAACACCTTCACAAGCTCCAACAAATGCTTAGAAGCCAACTGCAAACCCAAAACACCATCTTTCGATTTCAGCACAAAATTTTCAAGCTTTAGAAATTTTGATTATGATTCCCACAGTTCATCCCTTGCACCCCCCCCTCGAAAATGATGAATCGAATGACATATTCATGGCCATAGCCCCTCTCTGAGGGACTCAGAAATGTCCTCATGAATCGTATAATTTAGATAGTGACAGAGAAACACACTTAGCTTCAACAGCTCAAGATTCTCGCATTTCCTCAGACCATCTGGCTTTGGTAGCGAAGGTTGTTGATCCCGTCAGTTCCTCTGGTTGGATTGATGTTCGTAAGAAAAAAGGTAGAAAGGATCCTAACCGACCAACACAATGATCTGACCCTTTCTCCTTATTTTGTAATGTTTCATCTTGTTATGCCCACACACTCCTGGTGGCTCTCATTTAGCATAGGCTAGTCTCTATTGCTCCTTTGTTATCTTTTTGGGGGGTCTTTTTCTATCATCAAGGCGATGTATCACTTTGTACTTTTTCCTGGATTGAATAGAAGGATTCTCATCTAATTTATTTACAAAAAAAAAACAATAAATTAAAATTAATTTATTATTTAAAAATACATTTTTATTTAATTCTTAAAATTACTTAAAAGTAAACTTAAACCTTTACTATTAACGAAACAAATTTATAACAAGAAAAAAGAAACTAAAATTCCATTCATAATGAATCTTTAATAAAAGTATTCCATGATCAACCACCAAAAGATATAGCTATTGTAAAAAAACACTATACCAAAATGTACATTGACTTTAATGAATTAGCAAAAAAAATTTAAGTTTTCTTAAGTTTTTAAATTACTATCAATTTATCTCCTTTAAACTAAAATATTTAGATAAAACTTCATTATTTATTAAAATAGTGAAAAAAATCATTTACAAATATTTTGAAAAAATAATTTATCAATTTATTTCCTTTAAACTAAAATATTTAGATAAAACTTCATTATCTATTAAAATAGTGAAAAAAATCATTTACAAATATTTTGAAAAAATAATTTATTTCCTTTAAACTAAAATATTTAGATAAAACTTCATTATCTATTAAAATAGTGAAAAAAATCATTTACAAATATTTTGAAAAAATAATTTATTATTAATAAAAAGAAATCTAAAATTATATAGTTAATAAACTCTCAATTCTCTTTATACAACTTAGTATTAAATAATTTTAATAATTTGTTTTAAACTATTCTCTTTATATAACTTTTATATAACTTAAGTATTAAATAATTTTAATAACTTAAGTATTAAATAATTTTAATAATTTGTTTTAAACTATTTAAATAGGATATGAATGATTTATATTATTCTCTTTATATAACTAAATATTAAATAAATTTAATAAAAAAAATTAAACTATTTAAATAAGATATGAATGATTTATATTATTGTATAATATTTCTATTTCAAATTTTACAATGAAATTAAATTTATTTTACTCATCGTTGTACCTTTTAATTTAATTAAATGAATGAAATTATATTTAAATGAATAATACTACATTTATTTAAAATATTATTCTAAATTCAGTGTATATGAATGATTTTAATTCGTGCACACAAATTATTTTAGGCGATGTCCACCATCATGTAAATGAGAGTTTATTTTTATTTTTGCAATGTTAAATTTCTTTTTTTAGCTACTCAAAACATAACATAGAAATGCTTTTGATTTTTAAAAGTAAAATTGATTGTCTTCTTATAATATCTTCATTTTCTTTTATCTTTTAGAATATAAAACACCTCTTTACTTAAAAACAAATTAATTTCAATTTACTGTTTAAAAAAACATTTTTATTTAATTTTTATAATTACTTAAAAGTAAATTTAAACCTTCACTATTAACCAAATTAATTTTATAAAAAGAAAAACAAACCTAATGTTCCCTTCATAATAAATATTTAATAAAATTATGATATAATCATCAAAATAAAAATGAAAACTTTGAACTTATTGAATTAACAATATATCATTAAATAACATTAAAAAATAAAGCAAATCTACCATTCCATTCCATTCATAAGAGACTTTTGATAAAATCATATAATAATAAAAAAATAAAAGTAGATCTTTCAAACTACTAAAGATATATCTATTGTTAAATAGAAAATATACCAAATTGACTTTAATGAATTAACACATTTTCTTTAAGTTTTGTTAGGTTTTTAAAATTGCCTTCAATTTATTCATTATCATCTAAATTAATTAGAAAAAAAATCACTTTTTATTTTTTATTTTTTAAGTTAAAAAGGGCAGGTCCTATTATATTAATATTGAAAAATTACAAAGTACTTTGGAAGTGCCAACTGTCCCGCCTGGAGAGGAAACCGAGACAGCTGGCCATTCCATGCCAGTTCCTAGACTCAAAAATTCAGGCTGCCATCCTCCCTGAAGGAAACCAGGATGCATGGCCATCTCTAGAATAAGTCTGTTCTTCACTACGCTATCGCTATCATTGCTATAAGCTAACTGAGCTACTGCTCTCGTTTGCAACAAAAGAAAAAAGTTTCTAACTATGAACATGCAAGAAAACCTTTTAACCGATGTCCTCGTAATCGTCCTCACTCTTGCCACGTCTGACTGGAATTGTATAGACCTGTGCGCAGGTGGGGCACTGGTGTCTTGGGGTAGTGCTGGAGTAGGTGGCGTAAATCATGTCCAGTCATTGGTTGATGCGGATAGCTTTGAAAATTTGGTCATCCACCATGCTGCGTATCTCGAAGATTAATTCCAGGTGCTCCGGGTGAAGAAGTGGTGGTTGGTCCTGCAAATCTTGCGGAATGGAGGAGAGGGGAGCTTTCATTCGTGCGACGGGCTCATCCTGGTGCTCTCACTGCCTATTCTACTACGTAATTTCCTTAGGAGGTGCATCGGTTGTGAAATGGATGTTTCCTTTTGTACCTTCTTGTATCTCTTCCTCCACGATGCAAGATGTAAATTCCGCAACTGGAGTGTCCTTGGGACCGCGTGTTGGTCTTGGAGCAGGGGTAATGACATCCTTTCCGAAGCAAGTGGGGGGAGCCCAATTATCCGGGACCGTGAAGAGAAGATTCTCAGAGTAATTTTGGATAGATTCATCTGGAGTAACCTCCTTGACATATGCCATGGGAGGCATTCCAATTCTTCTAGACTTCCTGGTTCTGCTCCTGCTAGCTAGAGCCAGAGCTCTCTCAAAAATTTTCTGCCTCTTCCTACATGAGTCAGCTGCATACCAAGCCGCGCCTCTGCGAGGCCGCCCCCTTGCTCTTGGCATGCTTAAAAGGTAAGCTACTGTTGGAATACCAGCTGAAAGGTTGTCTCTATTCCTGCACCTCGGCGTTTCAGCCTTCACCTCTGCAACCTTCAAATGCCACACATAGCCTCCAAGGCTGTTGATAACGACGAAGATGATATCTAAGGCCATTAAGGCTGTGGTCTTAATGCTTTGGTCGGCCATTCTCCTCGCGAGAGTGAGACGCCTCGTCATATGGTGAGAGCTGCATGGGTTTAATCCCATCATAAATGGCGAGGAGATGGGAGCTGGTGGCAAGCATTTATGGCACCACCTGGCTTTGATCCGCGTGTCCTTCCCTCTCCGTGTGGCACCCCATCCGGGGAAATTTTCATTTTTTATTAAAATAGTGAAAAACTGCAAAATATTTTGAAAAAATAATTTGTTATTATTAAAAAATAATCTAAAAATATTAGAAGGCATCAAAATTCATAGAACAAAATAATTTACAAACATTATTAATTATTAATATTAGAGTGAAACTATGACACTAAAGTTATAATTAAATGTTTATATAATATGGAAAAATATATTGAAAATTACACATTTTTTAGGTTGGAATTATATAGATGTATCTTTTTTTTTTTGTTAATTATGTATTTGTCACTAGTTTGACATTATAACTATACTACAGTACTACAGTGTATAATGTAAAGAAAAAATTATATGATATTTTTTATTAATATTTTCTAGAAACATATGTAACTGATAGTTTCATTTAATTCTAATAGAATAATAATAAAACTGTTATATACATATATATATATATATATATATATATATATTCAATTTTATTTTAAACCAAAACAATGGTGCTGTCGTTAGCTAGCTTAGGTGGAGACAAACCTAATAATGGCAATGGCAAGAGGAAACCAATCAACCTCCAAGACCTCGATACATTAATTAATACAATCAGCTTCCAAAAACTTTTCTGCTACAAATACTGACGACAGATAGAAATATTCAAGAGCATGAAGAAGATTCAACGAATTGTTTAGAAATATTCAAGAGCATGAAGAAGATTCAAGAGCATGAAGAAGATTCAAGGAATTGTTCCATATTTCTTGCCCCTTTCAACTTCCCGATGGATTTCATAGATGTGCGTTCTGAGTCGATATGGGATTCAGAGCGCTCTTCGACTTGTCCAATGGCAACACTTATTTCTCACAACCACTGAAAAATTTAGATTAAAACATACAAAAATATTCCTATTCCGACAACCATAACCAAATTTAAAAAAACGCTAGGGGGTTTCGTTGGCGACAATCCTGGACAAGGCCACCCGTTGTGCCTGCGCTGATGGATATGGAAGCGAGATAGGACTCCAAGTCCGTCAATTTCAAGGACTTAGCCTTGTCCTCGTCACAACTCCCCGCGGAGCGTTGGAATAATTCCTGCAAAAACAACCAAATGAACCTCCAAATCTCAATAAGTGGATATCAAGGCATTGAAATTACTATCCTAAGCAATGCTCGCATAACATACCCACCAAATTGGGGAAAACAGTTGCAGAATCACTATGAAAACATACCGGCCAAAGCAGATATATCTCACATTCATCCAATTGCTAAAAGTATTCGGACTTTCGAAATTTAAATTAAAAAAACCAGCGGGAAATGGTTGACCGCCCATTTGTATGTTCAAAATCGAATGTTGTTTTCAGGAAGGCTCTTCCATGAAGTTCCATCCACCAAGCTATAGTAAATTGAGCCGCTCCAAATTGAATGACTAAGACGATGAGACAGCATACAGCCAAGGTTGACGGCGGGGTCTCTGGGCGGGAGTTCGATCACTGGCGGTTTGTCGGAGGTGTTGTGGAGGTGTTGTGGAGGTCGTTCACTGACGGAGAGATTTACGGCTGGACGAGAAGAAACGAAGCAAACGGAGGATGAAAACACCGGACGGAAATGGGACATGGATCTGTTCGTCGAGGTAATGTCGGACAGACGGAGATGTGATCGGGTGATCGTCGGTAAAACCATTTCATAGAAGAAATAACTTACGCCTTTCCCAATTATTTCCACACCTTATCCCTCTCCATGTCGGTCACCACATGATGCTTTGCCTTCATGGGGAACGTTCTTTATATATGCAACGTGATAATGAAGATTTTGTTTTTAACGAAATTGAAGAGGAAACTGAATTGACGTCACCATTTTACGAGACAAGGGACGTCACCATTTGTACTTTAGAAATGCAGTCATATCCATTCCAATTGGATCCCTGTTAAAGTCCTAGAATGGAAAAATAGAGTGGTTTCCATAACACTTCCTCCCTTGGGATGGGAAGGTAGCCGTCCATTCTCTCTTGGCAGCCTTTCATTGTTACGCACTTTCAATCTTTCTAGTGATAATTTGTTCATTTATATCCTCCTCTTTTATTATGCTTTTATTATGTAGAAGATGTTTTTTTAGGGGGAGTTATTTCTAGTTTTTTCGTAGTTTGTCATCCGACAACTAGAACCCACCATCTGTATTAAATTTGATGTACATCAAATCTTCTTCGATGCCCATGCGATGTATGTGCTCTCACATCACCTCAACGACTCCACTTCACCGACTCCAAACTAGCCATGCAATGTATGTGCTCTCACTTCACCTCACCGACTCCACACCACTAGATATACTACAACACTGGTCACAGTTGACGGAGGCGACGACCAAGAGCGTGAGGTGTCCGTTCTGGAAGGGGAAGAGACAAGGCAACTAGTAGAGCTGGAGAACCATCGTGAACACCTTCTACTAGCTTGAGGTGGAGTTTGTGGAGCATTTTCAAAAGCTTAACAACCCTGTAAGGACAATCGACCCCCTACTCCCTCCCGAGGCGTTTAAGGACTGACCCTGCACGATTGCCTCGACGCTCCGGATGGGGTTCAATAAGGAGGAAGACATGTGCTTGGAGTGGCTTGACGTGTAGGCAGAGGCGACCATGTTTTTTTCTCCTCATCAATCTCCTTTGATCTTAGCTCAATGATATTCCTCAATTGCTCAGGAAATATGCTTCAATGCCCAACAATATGCCTCAACTGCTCCTGCAATCTTCTTTCCCAGAGACTGCTCAATTGAAACTCTGGAAATCGCCCCCTTGTCTTCCAGAGTCTGCTGCCTCTCTTAATTCGTTTTCTTCAATGAATTCTTGCCCCCTAACCTAGCGATTTCTTCTCTCTCTTATAATTCTTCCTCATCGATCCCCTCCCTTGCAATGAATATCTGAAGTATAGCTGGAACTGTTTTTCGTTCCATCACTCAATGAGATATTCCTGGAATCACCAAGATCACGCTGCCTTGTCATTACACCTAGCTGTATTTCTATGGATTCATCATCTCTTTGTTTGTCTTATTTCATTTTTCCACAATGGCTCCAAACAAAATTATAAATCAGGTAAGCAAGCAAAACGTGGAGGTTTCTATTGGGTGTGAAGGCAGCCTGTCGTTCCCATTTTCACCTTTCTCCGAATGAACGAAATATCACAAACCAAGTGACATGCCTCTGTAAAATGCAGTCTCAATCTCAATCATGGACAAGACTCTAGATTTAGTAGTAAATTAATAATTCAAACAAAATTGGAAACATAAATTTTTTTGGGTTGTGCAGGATGGCTAATGAACCAGGGATGCTCATGCATTACATTAGTAGAATGTTACAATAAAAATTACTTCGCAAAACTATCAGTAAGCCACATCAATCCTGTCAGCCTCCAGTTGTTTAATGGCAAGAAAGAAAACATAGACATGTGCTTACCTACATCGACATCTCCGATGAGCTGAATGTCGGTTGAGAAACGCTATCAGAAGAAAGGAAGGAATCGTCTTAATCTATAGCAGAGGGACTGTGTAGCATAAATGACAAAGACCTGTCTAGGATTTCAGGAATCTCAGCCACTCTATCCAGCATTTTCAGAGCTTCCACCATTCGAGGTCTGAATGCCACCATAACATGCGAGCACAAAATACCCACCAAAACAAATCTCTCCATCTCGCAAAAAAAACTCATCAATCCCCAATGTACAAAAATCAGGAAACCAAACCAGGATCTTGGGAAAATACCCACCTTCTTTCTCAACCAGGTGTGTTGTTCAATATGCAAAGGTGGTTTCTGACGAGCCTCTGGTATGGATTTTGTTAGCACTGAGAGTCACACTCATATTGCGAGAGGATAAGACCAGTACCCATCAGAAAGTTTGGTGGATGTTTGATTTATGAATGGAGGTCAAATGGACTAAACTCGATACAGGAATGATTTCAACATGGAAAGTGGGTAGGAAATGCACAGGGAAGTGAGGGCCTCATTAACTTCAGTGGATGAAATGACTTTAAGGGTGAATAGAAGGAAGACTGAGTGAGAAAGTGGACAAGTCAGCTATGGGCATCCAACCTTCGAGCAATTTGGTGAAGATAAAATTAGGCTCAAGAGCACTCTTGAACTCAAGCTTTAGACACTGAAACAAGTCACAAGGACATAGTCACAGCAGCATAATGATCAAACCTACATCACAATGGAACTATAACAACTTGACTGAATCTTCCATGCCCGATTCATTCAGTGTGAGGAGAAATAAGATAACAAGGTAGCTGACTAAAACTGGTCACAATACCACCGTAATCAAGCCTACATTACAACATCACAACCCTTGACTGGATCCTCCATGCCCGAGTGTTTTAGCAGAGTTCTTACAAAGAGATAAGAGAAATTGACTTCTATTAATGCGAAAGTCTCAAATTTGATACATAACCAGAGAACAACTTCTGGCATCAAAATATTACAAAAATAGGGAGCTTTGCTCAACGAGTTGACGACCATAATAAAATATCGAATTGAAACATTTATACTCAGATCAGTCCCTGACTATCAGGAGTGTGATCTGATCACTACAGTCAAAGCATTGTGTCTGAGACGTCTTCTGTTAGACTGTGCATGTATCCCTTTGTTAGACGCGAACTCAGATTGGCATGGGTCTATAAGAAAATTTGTCCATAGGGGTACCACGGGCTGACGGTTTTGTCCCCACGGCCAGGCTTTCCATGCCTTCCATTTATGGAGTGAGCCAAGTTTTCAACCACCAACTCTATTTTCATTAACTGCCTCCTTGAGAACACCACGAGACTTAAATCTCATGGGTGCGGCTACGTGTTGCTCTTGGATAGGATGTTGTATAAACATATGATTGCAGAGCTGCTCACAGGTGGTTTGGATTCACAACGTTTTTGAGCCCGCAATTCACCACCTTCCGCCATGAATATCTTTTTCCTTACCATGGTTTCAATTGTGGGACCGCTCAAGAAAATTATCGCCCGAGCATGTTGCATCCTCGCAATGGAGCATGATCACTAATCTAGTGATCTGGGATGAGGTCCTTCGATCAACAGTTCAGCTCAAGTGCTTTTAGATCGACGGATCAGATCTGCTTCCTCTGAAATCGACGGTCGTGATTTACTTCAGGACTTCGACACTTTGACGACTTCGGAACTTTGACACTTCAGCAGCTTCGACACTTCGGCTCTTCAGGACTTCGACACTTCGATGGCTTTGAAACTTCGGCGCTTCAGGAATTCGACATTTTGTCTCTTTGTGACTTCGACACTTTGGCACCTCGACTCTTCAGGACTTCTCAATGCTTAACTACCATAATCCTTCATAGCACTGAATTCTGAAGTGAGGGATATGCATCCATGTGTCCCCTTTAATATCTACAGCTCATGCTTGCTTTGAGCTTTGGGGTTTTCAGTGGTGCTATACTTCGTGCAACTTTGAAATTATGAATGCCCATGAGCCGCTGATCTAAACTGCTCTTGGAATCTCCGCCGCTAAAATATTAAACCTGCATGTTTCTTGTGTTTCAAGCCCGAAATGGACTGTTCTGAAAGTTGTGCTTTGAGCTTAAGGCTAATACCTACACAAGAAAAGGACTGGGTCGCCCTGCGACCCTTAGACAACTTTATGTGATAACATTTGGCTCCACAGGGGATGGCATGCTCCCTGCGAGCTGCCAAGAATGCATAGTTTCAGTGCCTTAGTTGTTGGGCTATGGATTCTAGCTCAAAAATTTCGCTGAAGAAAACAAAGAAATATTTACACTACTCTACTAAAAAAAAATGAAAACAAACACA
Source organism: Picea mariana (assembly GCA_032191745.1). Classification (NCBI taxonomy): domain Eukaryota; kingdom Viridiplantae; phylum Streptophyta; class Pinopsida; order Pinales; family Pinaceae; genus Picea; species Picea mariana. The sequence goes on along the minus strand of JASDQU010106813.1, from coordinate 136,741 downwards.
TGGGCTCCAGAAGGAGCTTATTTATATACAATCCTACGCTAACTGATTTTTACAAAGCGCTAGGTGAAAGAAAACTTCCACCATAGCCACCCAAACTGTCTAGTAATATAATTCTTCTCTTTACTGCAAATGATCCACAAAAGGTAAAGGAAGTATGAAAACATAAAGAAAACATGCCTTGGAACACTAAAAATACCCCCAAATGATGATTAGATGAATAATTTTGCAGGCTCCAATGCTTTTTGAAAACACAGTTGCATATATAACCCCACAGGGTCACAAAATTTATAATCAGGAAAGCTCAACTAGTAAGAAATTACCTTCTATCCTTCATTGTTCCTCACCCGTCATTTGATGTTCTCAGAGTGTATAAGTGGGTGGAGAACTGATGCAAGTTGGCTAATTCCAGGTGATATCTACTCATTTACAAGCTCTAGACAAGAGATAAACTACACATTTATCTCTTCCATTTTTCCTTCATGGCTCTCCCAAGGATCAGATTCATAATCATCATATACGCGAACCATGGAAAATCTCTACTCTTCATCATCTTCGCTAGGATATTCATCAAAAGTTGGTTGTTCTTGGTCAGTACTTGAAATCCCTTCTTCATCATAAATAGGGCTACCAAAAACATTTGTCTCATGAACCAAAATATCCTCTGCATTTCCTTCATAGGAGAAGCAAGAAAAATATGTCTTCAATTCTGAAAAGCTAGGAAAAAATATAGAGGAATCCTCCCTAGCTTGGGTCACTAGCTTATCATCTATCTCAGCTTCGTAGTCAGGAGAAATATCTACTGCAGAATACATCTTCTCTTCGACATTGGAATATTCAAAATATACATGTTGATCTTTATGAATGCTTAAAACAACAGATACATATAATATTATGCCAAACATTTCTATGTTATTTCTATCATAACGAATATCAGTCAACACCTCATGATCTTCATGACAAATACTTTCTTCCACAATAAATGCTTCATCACAAATCGGGTCTTTGAGACAGGTTGAATCTTTATAAAGTAAAGAAAACTTATCAGAACAATTTTCATAAAGATACTCAGTTGAGAAAAAA
>JASDQU010106813.1:112968-129263 GCA_032191745.1 Picea mariana | reverse complement strand
TACCTACGCAAGCAAAGGACTAATTTGCCTTGCGACCCTTAGACAACTTTATGTGATAACAGATGCAATATGTGAATAACCAATGCAATGTGTGATGACGACAGAGTTGCTCAAAAATGGTTTCTGACAAGTCTCTGGTATCGACGCAATATGTCAATAACCAACACAATGTGTAATGACAACATAGTTTCTCAATCAGATGTGGCACTTGCAATTCCACTAATCAATGACCATCATTTATTATGAATGTTGACCAAGCTTGGAATATGCCATGGATTTTTGTTTACCAGTATTTTTTTGTTAGAAATGGCCATTAAAATGGTTTATGAGCTTATGTGCTTACGATACGTCTATGGTATTTAAAAATTTTCAGATATTTTTTATATAAAATTAAAAATAGAACATTTATATAAAAGTATTGTTGTAGCATGATTACACTAATTAAAATTATGTATTTATATAGTCATATATTTATAAATTCTAAATTTTAATTTTATTGATATTACAATTAAAATAAATCAATTTTAAATGAATTTGATGTATTTGAATATGAATATAAAGATATAATATTATTAAAAAAACTTAAAACTATTTTATTTTTCACTATATTTTATTAATTTTTTTATAAAATTAAATAATTTCAATATTATTAAAATTGTATTTATGTTACAAAAATAATCATTTTATTCAGTTAAGCTAAATTTTATTTTAAATTATAATTTATCACAAATTAAAATACAATTTAATTGATTTAAATTTATTAGAGCGATTTCCACACACACACACACATATATATTTGTCATATACTGTCGTCATTAAGATATGAGCAATATATATTTTTCTTATATTGTCATCATTAAGATATGAGCAAAGACTGTTGGGTGTTTATCATTGGACTTCTCCAATAAATACATACATTCTGAATCATTTGGTCCAGAAGTGGCAAAGCAGGGCCCTCTCTGAAGTCGATCTTGTGGGAAACTCCTGCTTTCTCAATCATCGATGTCCCATGTTTTGATGGCATGAAATACTCTATTTCTTTCTGAAATTGAGTACTTGATTCTATATTTGCTTTCCCTTTTTCTTCTCAATCTCTAAAATCATTTTTTAGATCTCTAGCAGTCCTAAACGATCATGAATATTTGGAAAAAATATTCATGTAGGGGAAGAATAAGAAGACCCAACACTAACATATGAGCCTCACTATCAAATAAAATGGAATGAGTAAGTGTAGTCATGATTGTGTTCCCACGTCATCTTATTTCAAAATACTACGAGAAGGATCATGTAAGAGCATAGGGCTGGATGGACCCTACTTAGTACATAGGATTAGTCTTCCATCGATGCACCATCAATGGAACCATTGGAAGGAATTGAATGATAGTTCGTCTTAATATAAAGTAGGTAAAAAAAAGTTCCACAACATATTTTGTGCTTTCTTTTTTATTTAAAAAAATATGTTTCATATAATATTCTATATTATTGCATCAATATGTAGATTTTAAGAGTGAGAAGTCTCCAAGCCTTCTGATGCAAAAGTTTGTGCAACTCTTTCTCATAAAGAATGTGTTACGATCTACTTGTTTTTCCCTATATTTAATCTCCTTATGAAACCTAAATATGTATATATATATTTTTTTATCTTATGCCATTATTAATTTAATGTCTTGGGTCTTTCTTTCTTGCAGGCTCAAGTAGTATCATTGAAAGATGTTGCTAGGTCATTGCTAGGTGAATGAAAAGAATCAACAAAGTTAAAATGTAAAAAATCCATGCTCTCTTCCTCGATATTATTTCTTAGAATTTTTCAAATGATCAAACCCAATTATTTTACTTTGTTTTCCATCTCATTTTTGTTTCCAAATTAATGTGATTATATAACATTGCAAACGTCCTCTCATCACTGAATATCATAGAAAAGGTAAATAATTTATTCACACAAGATGTTCTCTGAACAAAATATTATGTTGCAATATAAATCTTTTGAGAAGGAATATGGGACACCGATTATGGCAGATTCTTCCTCAATTAGTATTTGAAGATGCTACTTGCTCATGGTGACCGAATTCTAAGTGTTGTAGAGGGCATTTTCAGGGGCAATGGTGCAAAATTATCTAGAAAAGTTGCAGAGATCCACTGATACTATGGCTCAAAATCTCACGCTGCAGAGCTGACTACAAGGTACTATAACATCAGACAAAGTGATGGGTATCTTCCCATTGTTCATCTGTTTAAGAAACACAGAGTTGTTCTCAACTTCACCTACTTTGATATGAAATATCGGGAGTAGCCACAACATGCATGGTGCAGTCCAGAGGGGCTTCTGAGGCAGGTTAGAGAGGCTACCAGGAAAACAGGTGTGGCCCTTGTTGGAGAGAATGTGTTGCAGAGGTTCGATGGAAGTGCGTACACCCAAATCATACACACTTCAAACTGCAAGATGCATGGTACTAAGGATAAAAAGTCCCAAATGTGTTCTTTCACGTATTTGAGGATGAACAAGAAAATGTTTTAGAGCGAGAATTGGCATCGCTTCATGTGGTTTGTTTGTAAGGAAACAAAGGGCAGACAAGATTACCATTGGCAGGCCTAGATCATAGGCGAGCAAGGTGAAGTTCTTGTGGGTTATGTGGAGGTCATTGGATGCCGGATCGAAGGTGTCCTCGCTGGTCCTCAAATTTCTTCTTGAGGGATTCCACGGTTGGGTGGTGAAGAGATCTCCTCTTGTTGGAGAAAGAATGTCGTGTGAGCCTGAATCACAACCTTTCACTGAATGCCGCGAGTCGGGAATGGCCTTCACAACATCCTTGTATTTGTAGTTCCTGGCTTGAGTGACTAGGTGAGGTTACCTATAACAATTTGTAAGTAGAACAACACTGTAATATGTAACCCATGATAAAGCCAGGAGAATGGGTGTCCCTAGAATCCATCCAAGATGAGAAACACTCCATGGAAAAGATAAAACTCATGCGCCTATTACCGTTGTAATCACATGAGTTGTTGTCGTCCGCACATCCCCTATGACCAAAAAGTGTTTTATTAATCCCAAGTAATATATTCAAAAAATCCAGCCAAAGAAACAAACCTTGACCCACTACTCCAAGCCAGATTGAGCATGTTTTCAATGATGAAATAATATTCAAAACAATCAATGGGTACCTGTTCTAACACACCCATCGTCAGAACTAATATCATGTTGTTTTTATGTGTTCGTGAGGTCCGGCCTCTACATTCATAGCTCTAATGTTGCATTCTAAAGAAACAAATAATGGAAAACAACTCATCAATGGAATTTGATTGAACAGAAAGAAGATGTATAGGTCGGATATCACATCAACAAGTCACGAAAATGACATGAATGAGCATCCACTTCAGAATGAGAAAAGAGGGGATATGACTCTGCCAAATAATGAGAACAAAATTTGTATAGGAAAAGATTTATAATTATTAATAAGATATTTACTTACACAAATGTTCATGTTTTCAACTCACACGGTTCATGCATTATATGTAAAAATAAATTAAATGTGAAGCAACGTACAATTAAAACTACGACAAAGCCTTCTAGGATGGAGCAGACAACTTCCCCATTGCCGAAAGGCATTAATATAATATTTAACTTTTAGTGGCGAGCCTATGATCCATCGAATTTAGATATATCATAAAGTTGAACTCGACGCACCAATGCAACTTTAACTTATATAAAAATTTCCCTACTTTTACACGCAAGAAAGAGTGAAAGAGTACCGTAGACCTAACAGTCAAGATAATTGTTGATGGGTAGTTAATTCTCATCCCATGATCTATCAACTTTGTTTCAATTTCACACAAAAAGAATAACTTTAAATGTTCCCCAAATGTAGAAAGGGCTTGAGCTGCATCTATTGTTCAAAACCGACAGTTTCACATCACACTAAGAACTTACATATATTGCATTCAAACTTTCATCTTGAAAATCATGTCCTGAAATTGAAAATGTTCAGACTATTACAATGAAAATGTTAAACATCCCATAGCATTGACTAAACAAAAACACATACGAATAGACCGAATCATAGAAACATTATAACTGTAGTTTAACAGACCATATTTGGGAATGGCAGAAAATAGACAAACATATACAATGGACAATAAACAGTAATAAAACAATGCAATGTCAATAGAGAATGACTAGCGTATCTCAGAAATATCAAAAGTAAACATGGTTGCGTATCTCAGAAATATCAAAATTAAACATTGGTGGAACATGCATTTACCAGAAAGGAAAAGAAAAAGGGTTTTGGGCTTGCCAGAATATACCCTAATCGGTCACATCTGTTGTACAAGGCCTTCTGATGGATATTAATTATTTGATCGAATATTAATCCTACTGGACTTTGGAGTGAAAGTTTAGGTCTTTCATATCGAAGCAAAATGCGAGTCGGGAATGCATTGTAGATGGATCTTACCCATTTACATATTTTCGATGGAATCTATCAAATGTTGGTTTTGTTTATATAATATGGGATCCTATCATAAGTGTCTTCATGTGAGCTTAACGGAACCAAGAACGAAAGAAAAACATGTAGCTTTACACTTGTAACATAAATCATGCATACCTACAAGTGTAACACCCGTTCCACCTACAAGTGTAACACTTGGATCACTTGTGTCACTGCATAGCTAGCACACATGCTTGATTTGAATAAGCTTTAGATCCTCATCTTTCTCTTTGTACCTCTTGATCCAAAATACTAATTCAAAATCAACCCTTCAATGTGTGATATATGTTATTGGGTAAGGATAATTATTGCCGATATGGTGTTGATGTAGCTTGCTGACCATGTGGATGCTGTTAGGAGCCTTGAAAGCCAAGTAACATTAGAAATATACTAAGTTGGAAGAAACATGCTTCCTTAGGACATTATGGGTTAGATTGATAAAAACAAAGAAAATGGTGAAGTGGGTCCATTTGGATGTGAAATAGGAGGAAACTGCTTGGTATTGTCCCAATTTTTATCAAAGTAAATGGTGAAGCGTGATCAGTTTTGACACTATTTTCCTTTTATTCGGCTTGTTGCTATTGTTTACCATATATTTATATGGATAGGATCTACTAAAGATTCAAACAACTACTAGAATGGATAGGGTTTAGCATTTTCTAATTGTGGGAGAAGGTGCTTCATAGTTGGAATTTATCTATTTTGATTTGTTTATTTATTTATTTTTATTTTGGCATATACTTACGACCGAAGTTGTTTCAGTAGTGTTGAATTCGCATTCATTTTCATGAGTCTCAAAATAAAGTACTCTATGGTAAGGAAATGCTTATCCATTAAAGTAATAAATGTAAAATTCATCATTTCAAATTTGATGGATACAATTTACCAAACGAGGCAAAAGGAATAACTTAAGACAATTAAGTATAAAATGAGTTAAGAAACAGGTTTTGCCTATTATTAATGTTGTGTAGTTGGGCAAAAGAAAAAAAGTTTATGGAGATTATATCTACAAGTTCATATTTTGAAACTGGTGAGGGTTTAATATATTTTGGTGTTAACTATTTAAATTTATAAGAACTTAATTTATATAGATTTGTAAATTTTGATACATTATTTCATGTAGTTCTTTTCCAACATAGATACCCATTATGTTTGACGTTCCCTTCCCCCGATTAGGGGGTATGCTAGTTATAATTGTTTTTATTTATTATTTAATTTGTTAATTTATATCCTCCCCTTTTATTATAAGTGTTTTTCTTTATTATTTAATTTTTATAATTTTAATTCTTTTAATTACTGTAACATTAATTACAAAAATATTTAGTTATTTCATATTTCAATACCTTTTACTACAAATATTAAACTTAAGTAATCTATCGTATGATTAGAAATACAAAACATTTAGGTATTTCATATTTTGATACTTTCTTCTACTATAGAGATGTAACTGGTGTTTAATAGACATATTATTCCATTGTGAAGTATTTCTCTTGTATAATACAGTTTTCTAAAAAGGTTCATTGCACTATGGAGTCCATTACTTCTAATTTTGAGCTAGCCTACACGAGTGTTTAAAATTCATTCTTGCAACTAAATTTTCACTTGAACTAAATTGTCATTTGTAGGGGAAAATCTTCATTCAAAACATTGTTTCTTGACCCGTAAAATACATTCCTAATTTGTGCAACAAAATCAAGAAATTAAGTAGAGAATGTTTTAAGTTGTTAGTGTGAGGTTAGGTCTGAAACTAATCTACATAACCGAGATTAGCATACTCTACAAATATGTGATGCAATGGCTATGGAACACGGGTCATTCACTCAATGAACCTATGAAATAGCACACACGTTCATGAGATATTAAAGAATACCCATAAAATTACTAGATATTGATAAATTCCTCCCAAAATATTTTTGTTGAACTCCCTTCCCAATACATCTTTCCAATAAAATAAAAACCTATTTTTACTAGATAACCAATTGTATACCCCCTAATACCTATAAACCCCTTGATACACCACATCCTCCCCCCCCAAATACCTACAATACTTTGGCTTTATTTTTCACAATTTTAAACCCCCCTTTATGAATAAACGTGATAAAATATTGGTCAACAAGGTGAAGCTCCCGTGCTATGGAACCACTCAAAATTAAGAGTTTGAAATATAGAATGTAGATCAAGAAGTGAAACACTAGATTGTTGTAATGGTATCAATATGCCCATTAACCCATTATCTTTCTCACTGATCAATAATCAATCAAGTAATACAAATATACTAACTTGCTAGAGAGAGATTCATAAAAGATATACATCACATCCATCACAGTAGCATACAACTACTGTCCAGAGACATACATCCTCCACAACAGTCATATCATCTGATATCAACCTACATAAACAATATCATGATACAAACTGAGTCATATGGGCCATTCTTCCACTCACATCTGTGAGATATGGAAGAGCATCTGCCCTCAGAAAGTAAAACATCAGCCATGAGCTATCTAAACTATTCTTCCCAAGCATAGAAAAATAATTGCTCCTAATTTCTGAGTCGAGACCATTCATCTAACTGGGTCATTCCTCCGGCACTAATCATAGTGCAACCTGTAGAGAATGAGTCTCCCCTAGGGAATGCATGTCCTTGATTTTTTAACCTGGACCATTCACCTAACTGGGCCATTCATCCGACACTAATAACAATGTAGCCTGGAGAGAATGAGTCTACCCTAGGGAATGACCATCCAAACCATTTCCTATGGAAATGAATGTCCTGCACCAACCTCCACAACAGACCATTCTTCGAAACTACTCATAAATGTGAACTTCAAAAGAATGACTGCCCAACGAGGTAGACCATTCTACCTAGCCACTACTTAGAGTGACTGCCAAGAAGAATGACTATCCTAGACCATTCCACCAAAATGGCTACAAGAGGAATCGTTGTCTATGGTACATCAACAATCTATCAGACCATTTTCATTACGAAAATGACTGTCTGATCTGGACCATTTTCTGAAATGGAAAATGACTGTCCATCGAAAATATCGAACCGCTTTTTGGATTGGAAAGGAACTTCCTAACTTGGACCATTTTCAGAACTGGAAAATGAAAGTCCATAAATCAATAACATATCAGTGCTCCCTCCCAACCTGGGAGTAATCACTTCCTTTTTCAATAAGGAAGTCATCTCCATGAGACTCATCTTGTCCCTTAAGTATGCAAACATTTCATATTTGGTAGAGGATTTACAAAAATATCTGCTATCTGCTCATCTATGGAGATATAATGGAGAACCACTTCTCCCCTCTGGACTTTATCATAGAGAATATAATGCTTTCTCTCAATGTGCTTTGACCTATCATGGAACACCGAGTTCTCTGAAAGCTTCACATAGCTTTGATCATCACAATATATAATGGTCGAATTCAACACCTGATCAAATTGCCCAGAAACCAACTTACGGAGCCACACTGCTCCTATACAAGCATCAAAAGCTGCAATATACTCTGCTTCTTGAGTGTTGGGTGCAACATGATTTTGTTTCCTACTATCCCATGACATCGTGGAAAACTCAAACTGAAACATATCCAAGTAGCACTTCTTCTATCATCTGCACTTCCTTTCCAATCCATGCAGCTGTATATCACAACTCAAACGTCCCACGAGGCAAATATCCGGATGAGTATTCTCCAAATACATTAACGATCTAATAAATTGTCGATACGAAGATGGGTCTACTGGATCAGAGTCTCTCAACTTCTTCAGATATTTTATCATGGGAGTTTTCCATGGATTTTCAATCCATCATCCTAGACTTTTGAAGAACCATTTCAATATACTTCCTTTGTCATAGGAAGTTTTCACCATGCTTCTTCTGTACATGAGAGGCTCTGCACCAAGTTTGCTTGAATCCATACAAGTTTTTCTTCCATCTGCATACAAGGATCTCTTTTTGTTCTACCTCAAAACCTTGAGGTTGATCTACATACACTTCTTTTTTCAATTACTCTTGTTGAGAAGAACAATCTTTACATTCATCTGATGTAAAATCCAACCCATGGATACTGCAGGAGATATAATGGCTTAGGTAGAGGTATGTCTAGTTACTGGAACAAGCTATCATCGTAGTCTTCTCCCTCTTTCTAGGAGAACCCTCTAGCCCTGAGTATTTCCTTGTATCTATCAATGATCAAGTCTTTTTCATAGTTTCTCACATACATTTTTCTTCATCACAAATTTCTTCCATTCCTTCTGCTTTTCTGCTTCTATTGGATTCAAACTGGTTCAATTGGTTGTTCTGAATTTTTCTTTCTTTCTTGGAATCTTCATGTTATTCATCATGTTTTTCTTCAATGTTGAAGTCCATGGAATCTTCTATAGATTAAATTCCCTTCTTTCCTGAAGGCTCCAACCTTCCGTCATAGGAACATAAATGTAGACAGACAACCAAGGATATTCAAGGATTCTTTTCGAAGAAGAATTCTTCAAGAGTCAAGTTGAACTCGTGTTTCTTATTATGGATGCTACTTCCAATGAAGATAATGGATAGATACTTCATAGTCTTTAGAGATTCTTATTCAATGGATCATATCATTAGGGATTAGCTCCCTCCTAATCCTGACTTCATGCCTGAATGAGAAATATGCATGCTCTTCTTTTGGAATTCTGTGATCAACTCCCTCCATCTGAGAGTGTCCATGCTTCCATTCGTTGCATCTCTCTTTTTTTTCTACAAAGTGTCACAATCTTGTTCTGGTTTCCTTTTGATTTTTGACTTCCTTCGAGTCTGACTCCTTTGAGTCTCTTTAAGTTTGTTTCTATCTATTTTGATTGTTGCCCATTTGGAAGTTGTGTCATCCTTATAAACTTATTCTATGACAACTTCCACAAGGATTGTTCATCAAACATATTTCACAAGGGTACCTGCCTAGAACATGAACAACAAGAGGAAGCAAGAAATATCTATCTAGAGGAGATGTTAGTTGAACTTGCGAACAAGTACAATAAGCATCTCTATCAATAATAGTATTCATATGAAGTTGAGTATTCATTGCACCTAGAAATAATAGAATCTTTCAAAAATTGCTTTCATAATTTGTAATGTAGCAACTATCACCCTTTATATACACAAATTTCAAGCTTAACAAGTTAGTCAAACCTGGAACCTGAAGCCTCAACTGCTATGGAGGGTTCTCTTGTTTCTCTGAATGCACTAAATCTAAGATTACATCTTGGACAAGGTCTCTAATACTTTTCGTGCAAACATACTCGTGTTTTTTCTAGACGATATAACTTAGATAACATAGAAAAGAGAATACCTTTGACACCTTATAGCATTGTCCAACTTGTCTTCCAATCTGAAACTAGATACCATATTGACAAGAAGAGATTAGAAACTCAATCAGAAGATTCAATGATTAGAACAATCTACAAACTCTAAAATTTCAATTTTGACCATAAAATCAATTTGACCAGAAGTCAACCTTTGAATTTGAATTTAACCATTCAACCTTTGGATTTGACCAGTCAGACTTTGACTTTGACTTAGACAAAAAATTCAAACCTGGCATTTTTCTAGCTAAGAGTACCAAGAGGTGTGCTAGGCTAGGGCACACTAGGATGTCAAGGAATTAGGTCAAGTGTTTCATCATAAGTTTTTGAACACAAGGGTTAGGGTTTGTTGCAACCGCATAATTAGAAAACCTAGATGCAGTTGTAACTGGTACCATAACGAGATTGATAAATAACTTCCCAATCTATCTTCAAGTGGTTAGACTGTATGAAGATAGTGTCGGACCATAACCTCTTAGAAAATACAGAGATGTGCTCATTTTTCCATAGACAATATAACAATATTGTCAGCCAACCATAGGCATAAAGTCCACCCTCGAGCACATTAACCTTGACAAACATAATAATTCTTGTAGCACACCAATAGCCAAGCAAGGCTAGTGCACCTTTCTCCAAGGGTAGCACACCAAGAAAGAATAACCAGAAACCAAGCAGAAAGTACAAAACATAACTAAGAGACCAAGTCGAACCAAAATCCAAAATCCCAGTTGCAGCAGTTGCAGTTGCACTCCCTCTCCAAAATTACGCACCACTAGTCTTATGAAGTTGTGAGTGAGCGAGTGTCAAATGAGCTCTAGCACAGTCTATTTATATTTCTCTATCTCACTTGACTGGGCCGAATTCTCTTTCTGGAGGTTAATAACTCAATATTAAATATTCTCTTGAGCCAACTTGTCTTGTAGGGTTATTATCCAACATTTTAGGGTTTCTCTTGGTTCCCAAAATATTCTGGTCTTATCAAAGACTACTCATGGAGTTTAATACCTCCCGCAACTACAATAATATCAACATCAGGTTTAAAGTGAAGGCTCTGAACTCTAGGCATCTTAGTATCATGTTCCATTAGGGGAAGCCAAACCCCAAAATAATAAACCAATTTACGGAACACCAACAACAACAGCAAAGTTAGTGGCCTTAACAAGAAGCTCAGGCTCCAACATCGCTAGGGCTGGGAAAAATAAATGAAGTATTCCAACATCATAGGGTTCACTTTTCAATTTCAACAAGGTCCGACTTTACATTGAAGACGATATTTTTGATGAAATAATCCACCTTTTTTATATGGAGAAAGGAGTTTCAGCTCGCAAGAGATCACCTACAAACAAACCAAGAAACATACTAGAGAGACCAAGAGACATCCTTGAATGAGAGCTCACACCACTTATAAACCCTGGCCGACAATGGCATCAGAAGTTGGTGTTTCTAACTTCAATTTATCATCTTTTATCATATCTTACGATTCCTCGTCTTCGTTTTATGTTGTATGATCTCCTAACCCCTTGTATTCATTAATTTGTTATGTTAAGAACTAGATCCAAAATCTGGATTTGCATGTGGATAGGCTCCAACGCGACCAAATTTAATGCCTTTTTTGGATATAACAACATTGCGCCATATAGATACCCTTCTCTCAAAACTCGTGGAGATGGGCAATTTAATGGACACCATTTATGAACCCTAGACGACAATGGCATCAGAAGAAACTGGTATTTCTAACTTCAAATTTTCATCTTTTATCAGATGTCCTGATTCATCGTCTTCATTTTACATTGTAAGGTGTTGCTTGTAATAATATTGTCATGTTGATTGTTTAGCTTTCGAGTTTTACTGACATGTCAAATTTAGATTGTTTAGCTTCCATTTGCATGCCTAATATAGGTTCATCAAATATAATATAAAAAAATGATGCAGTAGCATCCTCGTCATCCTGGGGATGACACGACAAAGGAAGATACAAGGATGTGACAGAGTTGCTACAACAATGATTGGTTGTTGCAAGATGTGAAAGAGATGGGCTGTTGGGAGTAACAACAGGTGTGTAGATCGATTGAATGCTATAGATTTGCATCATTGGGGCAACTGGGAGTGTTTCTATAGAATGGATGAGTGTGTGGATTGTTTTGTTGCAGAAGGTGAGTTGTTACAACAATGATTGGTTGCGACAGGCTGTGAATGGATGCACTTTAGGGAGTAACAACATTACTACAGATCTGAATAATTTTGCAAATTTGCAGTAGTGGGGCAGTTGGTAACGCTGCTATAGAATGGGCAAGTGCATGGACGGTTACGCTGTAGAGGAAAATTGTTATAAAAGCACTTGTGGACCTATGGCTTAGGAGGAGTGAATTGTTGGAATGAAGCTGGAAAGGATGCATAGGAGATTAAGAGTCATCGTGAAACAGACAATCTAGAAGCTGGAAGGTGAAAGGGTGTGAGAATCCTTGGGAAACTGAAGCAAACAGTTTTTGAATGGATAAAACCCAACTTTGAAGAGATTGCAAGGAGAGCTTGTAGAACTGAGAGGAGGAGCAATCGTGTGATAGGAGAGAGAAGTGGTTGAGGTTGCCATGGCCTTTGGCCTGAAAAATCAACAAAGATTGTAAGCTCAGATCTGACCATTGAGCCATTGTATTGTAATCTGTACGAAGAAATAAAAGGGATGGATGTTTCATATATTTAACCCTTCCATGCATGTCTATGAATGGAATCCTAGATTATGTATTTTTGTGTTATTGACATGATTGTGTTCAAGATAATGTCATTGCGTGAATGATTAAATCCTGTAGAAATTAGTGTTGTATGATATGACTATGCGGGTGGCATGAGTATGTGGAAGACTGCATTAAAAATTGTGGTCTTCCATGGGGAGGATGAGCACTCTGGTTCTACGAGCGTTGAGGGTTATGTCTGAGGACAAAAGACATGAACATAGGATACTGTCTCAACTATGGGTCACGTGTTACAACATGGTGTGTTGCAACATAAGTGTTTTGTAGCAATACGTTGTAACAAGAAGTGGTTTGTGGTAGAAGGGTATTGCAGCACGAGGTTGTAACAGGAGATGTATTGTAGTAGGAGGTGCAATAGGATGTGTGTTGCATCAGAATGTAAGTGCAACTTGAGGATGATTGAGTTGCAACAAAAGGATTTGTCATAATAGAGATATGTTGTGAGAGACGTGTTGCAACAGAAGGATGTGTGTTGTAGCTGCAAGTGTAGATTAGTTGCAACAACATATGTGTTGAAGTGAAGGCATGTTGTAAACAATGAGTTACAATAGATGACGAGTTACAACAGAAGGCGAATTGTAGCAAACAATGAGTTATGATAGAAGGTGAGTTACAACAAGTGAATATGCAATAGACTGGTTAGTACTGACTGATGATTATGTAGCATCTATTTGCTAGTGTTACAGGGGAGAAATGTGGATATGAGATAGTTGAGGTACAACCTTGGGAGTGGTGGCATGATCAGATCGAAGAAGAAGGAGAATGTAGCAGTTAGGAATAAGCATTCTATCAGGGACAATTCCAACTACACACACATGAAGAAATGTTCTGCTGTGAATGTACTATGATGTTAGGGGGTGGATGCTCACTGCATCAAAAAAGAACAAACTTTAATTTTCACTTCTAAACTAAAGCGATTATTATTTATTATAAATGGAAGCTAAATGACTACATTTCATTGTGATATAGATCAATGTTTCAATGTGAAAATATTTTCCTTTATGTCATTTCTAATCAGTTTCTTGTAATTTGTTTGAATTCCCTATAAAACATTCTCAATGGCATCCTCAACAACCCATTTGGCATCGACTTACCTTAAGACTTTAAAAATATATTATGTCTCCCAGGAAGTTTCGGAATTGCTAGCTTTGCAGATAACGATGAGTCATTTGAAGGAACGCCTCTTGCGCAAAGATGTTCCACTGCTTGGAGTTATAGGTATGGATGGAAGTGGCAAGACCACATTGGCGATAGCCATTTGCAATGATATTGAAGTCAAAGGTGAGACAATTCTTTTTTGAATTAGATCTTAAAATGTCATAGATGGTCTCCACGATAGTAGAAAAATATCTTGTTATTTGTTGTTCTATGATCAAGGTTCTATATTGTTAGATTTCATAAGTCAAATGAGATTATTGATTGCAAATATTTGATTAAGTACATAGTTAGAATTAAGTATCTTAGATTTAATTGTTTTGGTATCTAAGTGTAGAGTCTCCACACATATCGGTAGGGTCTACCATCTCTTCAACACACACAATCAGTTTAATTGGCTTTCACCTTAAACACTTCGCTTTCTAGCAACTTTGCTAAATCTTTTAGGTGAGGAAGAGTGCCCTGGGTCAACCGGAGTTTTATTAGTGAACTCATAATTTGGTTAAACCTTTATTATTGAATATTCATATGTTGCAGGGATCATTATGAAAACAAAGTGTCTCTTAAGGATGACCAATAAGCACGAAAATTGATTAGTACTCAACAACAGTCTCATTAATGTTGTAAATGCTTGGATATATACCATTGGATTTGAAGATGAATGTTGTAAATGCTTGGATATATACCATTGTATTTTCAAATCCAACGATATATATTACATCATTAACGAGTCTGTTGTTAGGTGCATAATGTTTACCAATAAACACTGAGATGCAGAACATTCACTCCAGCTTGGTACATAGATCTAAAAATACATACACTGTACTGAGCTCCAACTTGGTACATAGATCTAACAATACATACACTGTACTAAGTTGCAGTGAACATTGTGCAGTAAAATGCATAATGGTCGCCCTATTAACCAAAATATCTTGAGCCTTGAACTTAACCAAATCAAATTCCAAAAACAATATACAGAGTTTCTGGATTTGCCTTTTCATTATTTTTGGGAAACTTGTCCAAGATGTTTTTGGCAAACTCACCCAAAACAAGTGAAAAATAGGATCCAATCCTGAATCTTACTATCCTGGGAATATCTGTATAAAGTGAACAACATTGCACTTATTTAACTTAGTTTCTAGTTTAGCATGTTCTTCTTTCACTAATGAGAACAATCAATAAATTTTCCCCTACCCCGTATGTGGTACATCACACATGTGTTATTCTTCCACTTGCATTGTCTCAACGAAAGGCACTTGATAGTTCTACAAAATTCCTTCCATTGATAACTTTATATCTTTTTGGTTCACAGGTTATTTTGGTGAAACGATAGTTTTTGTAACAGTTTGTCAAAACCCAGATATCAAAAAAGTTCTAAACAAACCTTTGAATAATATTGGCAGGAGTAATAGTCCTGATTTTGTAACATCGACTATGCTCGTATACAACAGCAACAACAGGGAACCTCAGTCAATTTTGGTGGTGTTGGATGATGTCTAGGAAAGAGGTCACTTTGAAAAATTTTCGTTTGAAGGAAAGGGGTACAAGACTCTCATTACAACTAGAAACATCAACATTGTTGATATTGTGTCCCTTTTCTACTCGTTGACATTTTATCAAAAGTCCATTCCAAAAACAAAAGATGAGAAACTAGTAACCAAAGTACTTATTCCTTCTACTTTAAATGCAATACAACATGATTCTTGATCGTAGGATAGGAGAATGGCAATGGACCATGTTTGGAACTAACTATTTCCCTTTGTTGAAATTTGTTTGTTGTCTGTTAGAGATGCTAACTAATTGGTAACACCTTCCATCGCAGGTAATAGAAGAATGCAAAGGATTGCCACTTACTCTTAAGGTGATTRGAAAGTCTCTTTATGATCARMRCCTTGAACTATGGGTGACTGCCGAGAAAAAACTTTCACAAGGGCAAGCAATACATGGATATCACAAAATGGGGCTTTTTGAATGCTTGACAACAAGCATAGATATCTTGGGAAAAGAAGTCCGAAAATGCTTTTTGGACATGGGAAAATTTCCAAAGGCAAAGAAAAGCTATGTATGTTGATCCATTGTTAGACTTTGGGGTTTATATTCATGAGCAGATGGGATTATGCTTACTCAATTTTACTAGAAGTTCTCAGTAGAAATCTTGTAAATCTAGTAAACTATCAAAAGTAAGTCACTCACACATTTGTTGTCTTGTTGCTTATGTTTGACAAACCTTTATGGAACGTTTGGATTGGTTTGTGACACAGAAGACTTATTAAAAGTCTTTATTTTTAATTTTTGGAATAAATTTAATATTAAAAGTAAATTTTAAATTTCAATCAAAATTTTAAAAAATACAATAAATACATGATATATATGGTTGTCATGATAAATTTTGTAGGAGATTTTTTTTTTCTAAAATTTCCTAAATTAATGTTTGATCGGATATCAAAGACATTAAAAGATACGTTGTTTGGGTTGTTTAAACCATGCCAGTGGTGTTAATCTCGATATTTGTCCCAGCTACATGAGGCCTGTTACAGAGGAGACTCAGCCTTAGACTATATTTTGAAACAGAGAA
>JASDQU010106813.1:83204-101226 GCA_032191745.1 Picea mariana | reverse complement strand
ACACCTTGTAGCATTGTCCAACTTGTCTTCCAATCTAAAACTAGATACCATATTGACAAGAAAAGATTAGAAACTCAATCAAAAGATTCAATGA
Organism: Picea mariana; assembly: GCA_032191745.1. Taxonomy (NCBI): domain Eukaryota; kingdom Viridiplantae; phylum Streptophyta; class Pinopsida; order Pinales; family Pinaceae; genus Picea; species Picea mariana. The sequence goes on along the minus strand of JASDQU010106813.1, from coordinate 101,132 downwards.
TTAGAACAAGCTACAAACTCTAAAATTTCAACTTTGACCATAAAATCAATTTGACAAGAAGTCAACCTTTGACTTTGACTTTGACCATTCAACCTTTGTATTTGACTAATTAGACTTTGACTTTGACTTAGACAAAAAATTCAAACCTGGTGTTTTTCTAGATAAGAGTACCAAGAGGTGCGCTAGGCTAGGGTGCACTAGGATGTCGAGGAATTAGGTCAAACATTTCATCATAAGTTTATGAACACAAGGGTTAGGGTTTGTTGCAACTGCATAATTAGAAAACATAGATGAAACTGTAACTGGTGCCATAATGAGATTAATAAATAACTTCCCAATCTATCTTCGAGTGGTTAGACTGTATAAAGTAGTGTGGGCCCATAACCTATTAGAAAATACAAAGATGTGCTCATTTTTCCATAGACAATATAACAATATTGTCACCCAACCATAGGCATAAAGGCCACCCTCGAGCACCTTAACCTTGACAGACATAATAATTCTGGTAGCACACCAATAGCTAAGCAAGGCTAGTGCACCTTTCTCCAAGGGTAGCGCACCATAAAGAATAACCAAAAACCAAGCAGAAAGTCCAAAAAATAACGAAGAGACCAAGTCCAACCAAAAGCCAAAATCCCAGTTGCAGCAGTTGCAACTGCACTCCCTCTCCAAACTTGCGCACCACTAGTATTATGAAGTTGTGAGTGAGCGAGTGTCAAATGAGCTCTAGCACCCTCTATTTATATTTCTCTATCTCACTTGACTGGGCCGAATTCTCTTTCTGGAGGTTAATAACTCAATATTAAATATTCTCTTGAGCCAACTTGTCTTGTAGGGTTATTATCCAACGTTTTAGAGTTTCTCTTGCTTCCCAAAATATTCTAGTCTTATCAAAGGTTACTCATGGAGGTTAATACCTCCTGCAAATACAATAATATCAACATCAGGTTTAAAGTGTTGGCTCTAAAATCTAGGTGTGTCCGATTCTAACCTTAGGCGTCTTAGTATCATGTTCCATTAGGGGAAGCCAAACCTAGAAATAATAAACCCCTTCACGGAACACCAGCAGTGAAAGCAAAGTCAATGGCCTTAACAAGAAGCTCAGGCTCCAACATCGCTAGGGCTGGGAAAAATAAATGAAGTATTCCAACCTCATAGGCTTCACTTTTCAATTTCACCAAGGTCCGACTTTACATTGAAGACAATATTTTCGATGAAAAAATCCACTTTCTTTTTTATATGGAGAAAGGAGTTTCAGCTCGCAAGAGATCACCTACAAACAAACCAAGAAACATACTAGGGAGATCAAAAGACATCCTTGAATGAGAGCTCACACCACTTATAAACCCTGGCCGACAATGGTGTCAGAAGTTGGTGTTTCTAACTTCAATTTATCATCTTTTATCATATCTTACAATTCATCATCTTCATTTTATGTTGTATTCTCTCCTAACCCCTTGTATTCATTAATTTGTTATGTTAAGAACTGGATCCAAAACCTAGATTTGCATGTGGGTAGGCTCCAACAAGACCAAATTTAATGCATTTTTTGGATATAACAATGTTGCGCCATATAGATACCCTTCTTTCAAAACTCGTGGAGATGGCCAATTTAATGGACACCATTTATGAACCTTGGCCGACAATGGCGTCAAAAGAAACTGGTATTTCTAACTTCAAATTTTCATCTTTTATCAGATGTCCTGATTCATCGTCTTCATTTTACATTGTAAGGTGTTGCTTGTAATAATATTGTCATGTTGATTGTTTAGCTTTCGAGTTTTATTGACATGTCATATTTAGATTGTTTAGCTTCCATTTGCATGCCTAATATAGGTTCATCAAATATAACATAAAAAAATGATGCAGTAGCATCCTCGTCATCCTGGGGATGACACGACAAAGGAAGATACGAGGATGTGATAGAGCTGCTACAACAATTATTGGTTGTTGCAGGATGTGAAAGAGATGGACTGTTGGGAGTAACAACAGGTGTGCAGATCGATTGAATGATATACATTTTCATCATTGGGGCAATTAGGAGTATTTCTATAGAATGGATGCGTGTGTGGATTGTTATGTTACGGAAGGTGAGTTGTTACAACAATGATTGGTTGCGACAGGTTGTGAATGGATGCACTTTAGGGAGTAACAACATTACTACAAATATGAATAATTTTGCAAAGTTGCAGTAGTGGGGCAGTTGGTAACGCTGCTATAGAATGGGCAAGTGCATGGATGGTTACGCTGTAGAGGACAATTGTTATAGAAGAACTTGTGGACCTATGGCTCAGGACGAGCGAATTGTTGGAATGAAGTTGGAAAGGATGCATAAGAGTTTAAGAGTCATTGTGAAATAGACAATCTAGAAGCTGGAAGGTGAAAGGGCGTGAGAATCCTTGGGAAACTGAAGCGAACGGTTTTTGAATGGATAAAACCCAACTTTGAAGAGATTGCAAGGAGACCTTGCAGAACTGAGAGGGGGAGCAATCATGTGATAGGAGAGAGAAGTGGTTGAGGTTTCCATGGCCTTTGGCTTGGAAACCCAACAAAGATTGTAAGCTCAGATCTGACCATTGAGCCATTGTNAAGGGATGGATGTTTCATATATTTAACCCTTTTGTGCATGTCTATGAATGGAATCCTAGATTATGTATTTGTTGTGTTCTTGACATGATTGTGTTCAAGATAATGTCATTGCGTGAATGATTAAATCCTGTAGAGATTAGTGTTGTATGATATGACTATGCAGGTGGCATGAGTATGTGGAAGACTGCATTAAAAATTGTGGTCTTCCATGGGGAGGATGAGCGCTCTAGTTCTATGACCGTTGAGGGTTATGTCCGAGGAAAAAAAACATGAACATAGGCTATTGTCTCAACTATGGGTCACGTGTTACAACATGGTGTGTTGCAACATAAGTGTTTTGTAGCAAGATGTTACAACAAGAAGCGGTTTTTGGTAGAAGGGTATTGCAGCAGGAGGTTGTAACAGGAGATGTATTGTAGTAGGAGGCGCAACAGGATGTGTGTTGCAGCAAAATGTAAGTGCAACTTGAGGATGATTGAGTTGCAACAAAAGGATTTGTCATAATAGAGATATGTTGTGAGAGACATGTTGCAACAGAAGGATGTGTGTTGCAGCCGCAAGTGTAGATTAGTTGCAACAACATATGTGTTGAAGTGAAGGAATGTTGTAAACAATGAGTTACAATAGATGACGAGTTACAACAGAAGGTGAATTGTAGCAAACAATGAGTTATGATAGAAGGCGAGTTACAACAAGTGAATATGCAATAGACTGGTTAGTACCAACTGATGATTATGTAGCATCTATTTTCTATTGTTACAGGGGAGAAACGTGGATATAAGATAGTTGAGGTACAACCTTGGGAGTGGTGGCATGATCAGATCGAAGAAGAAGGAGAATGTAGCAGTAAGGAATGAGCATTCTGTCAATGACAATTCCAACTACACACACATGAAGAAATGTTCTGTTGTGAATGTACTATGATGTCAGGGGGTGGATGCTCACTGCATCTAAAAAGAACAAACTTTAATTTTCACTTCTAAACTGAAGAGATTATTATTTATTATAAATGGAAGCTGAACGACCGCATTTCATTGTGATATAGATCAATGTCTCAATGTGAAAATATTTTCCTTTATGTCATTTCTAATCAATTTCTTATAATTTGTTTGCATGCCCTATAAAACGTTCTCAATGGCATCCTCAACAACCCATTTGGCATCGACTTATCTTAAGACTTTAAAAATATATAATGTCTCCCAGGAAGTTCCAGAATTGCCAAGTTTGCAGATAACGATGAGTCATTTGAAGGAACGCCTCTTGCGCAAAGATGTTCCACTTCTTGGAGTTATAGGTATGGATGGCAGTGGCAAGACCACATTGGCGATAACCATCTGCAATGACATTGAAGTCAAAGGTGAGACCATTTTTTTTTTAATTAGATCTTAAAATGTCATAGACGGTCTCCACGGTAGTAGAAAAATATCTTGTTATTTGTTGTTCTATGATCAAGGTTCTATATTGTTAGATTTCATAAGTCAAATGAGATTATCGTTTGCAAATATTTGATTAAGTGCATAGTTAGAATTAAGTATCTTAGATTTAATTGTTCTGGTATCTAAGTGTAGAGTCTCCACACATACCGGTAGGGTCTACCATCTCTTCAGCACACACAATCAATTTAATTGGCTTTCACCTTAAACACTTCCCTTTCTAGCAACTTTGCTAAATCTTTTAGGCACGGAAGAGTTCCTTGGGTCAACCAGAGTTTTATCAGTGAACCCATAAATTGGTTAAACTTTTATTATTGAAGATTCATACGTTGTAGGGATCATTATGAAAACAAAGTGTCTCTTAAGGATGACCAATAAGCACGAAAATTGATTAGTACTCAACAATAGTCTCATTAATGTTGTAAATGCTTGGATATATACCGTTGGATTTGAAGATGAATGTTGTAAATGCTTGGATATATACCATTGTATTTTCAAATCCAATGATATATATTACATCATTAACGAGTCTATTGTTAGGTGCATAATGTTTACCAATAAACACTGAGCTCCAGAGCATTCGCTCCAGCTTGGTACATAGATCTAACAATACATACACTGTACTGAGTCGCAGTGAACATTGTGCAGTAAAATGCATAATGGTCACCCTATTAACTAAAATATCTCGATCCTTGAACTTAACCAAATAAAATTCCAAAAACAATATACAGAGTTTTTGGATTTGCCTTTTCATTGTTTTTGGGAAACTAGTCCAATATGTTTTTGGCAAACTCACCCAAAACAAGTGAAAAATAGGATCCAATCCTGAATCTTACTATCCTGGGAATATCTATATAAAGTGAACAACGTTGCACTTATTTAACTTAGTTTCTGGTTTAGCATGTTCTTCTTGGACTAATGAGAACACTCAATAAATTTTCCCCTGCCCCGTATGTGGTACGTCACACATGTGTTATTCTGCCACTTGCATTGTCTCAATGGAAGGCACTGGATAGTTCTACAAAATTCCTTCCACTGATAACTTTATATCTTTTTGGTTCACAAGTTATTTTGGTGAAACGATAGTTTTTGTAACAGTTTGTCAAAACCCAAATATCAAAAAAGTTCTGAACAAACCTTTGAATAATATTGGCGGGAGCAATAGTCCTGGTTTTGTAACATCGACTATGCTCGTATACAACTGTAGCAACAGGGAACCTCAGTCAATTTTGGTGGTGCTGGATGATGTCTAGGAAAGAGGTCACTTTGAAAAATTTTCATTTGAAGGAAAGGGGTACAAGACTTTCATTACAACTAGAAACATCAACATTGTTGATGTTGTGTCCCTTTTCTACTCCTTGACATTTGATCAAAAGTCCATTCCAAAAATAGAAGATGAGAAACTAGTAACCAAAGTACTTATTCCTTCTACTTTAAATGCAATACAACATGATTCTTGATCGTAGGATAGGAGAATGGCAATGGACCATGTTTGGAATTGACGATTTCCCTTTGTTGAAATGTGTTTGTTGTCTGTTAGAGATGCTAACTAATTGGTAACACCTTCCATTGCAGGTAATAGAAGAATGCAAAGGATTGCGAATTACTCTTAAGGTGATTGGAAAGTCTCTTAATGATCAGCGCCCTGAACTATGGTTGACTGCCGAGAAAAAACTTTCATAAGGGCAAACATGGATATCACAAAATGGGGCTTTTTGAATGCTTGACAACAAGCATAGATATCTTGGGAAAAGAAGTCCAAAAATGATTTTTGGACATTGGAAAATTTCCAAAGGCGAAGAAAAGCTATATATGTTGATCCATTGTTAGACTTTGGGGTTTATGTTCATGAGCAGATGGGATTATGGTTACTCAATTTTAGTAGAAGTTGTCAGTAAAAATCTTATAAATCTAGTAAACTGTCAAAAGTAAGTCACTGACACATTTGTTGTCTTGTTGCTTATCTTTGACAAACCTTTATGGAACGTTTGGATTGGTTTGTGACAGAAAAGACTTATTGAAAGTATTTATTTTTAATTTTTAAAATAAATTTAATATTAAAAATTAATTTTAAATTTCAATCAAAATTTTTAAAAATACAAAAAATACATGATATACATGGTTGTCATGATAAATTTTGTAGGAGATTATTTTTTTTTATAAAATTTCCCAAATTAATGTTTGATCGGATATCAAAGACATTAGACAGCTCCACGCTGCTTTTAGATATCAATGTTTGATCGGATATCAAAATACATTAAACTAGACAGCTCCACGCTGCTTTTAACACACCACGCCTCTAAGAAGAATGCATCCACCACTACATTGCACATTTTTTTAGATGAATTCATTAAATGCTCTATCTTCTCCAAAAGAAAAAAGCTCAGAGACTACAAAGATCCATCTTCATTCTTTACCCACTGACATATATCAAACAACTCACGTTTTTTTTTAATCATATAAAATCAAATAGGAGTACTCTCGTCTCTGATGTGAATTGATATATCTGTTGATCATTCGTCACCCATTCTAATAATGCTGGTTGAATGTTTATAAGCTTAAATAATTTAAAATAAAATAATAAAGTTTGTCATAAAAATAAAAAAATTGAATTAAATATTTTTTAAATATTATTTTTGTATTTTTCCATTAGATTTTAACTATATTATTTCATTAAATCGAAATGTATTCCCAACACAATTGCGCTTTTACACCCGTCGTCACCGTAAGTGTTGACCCCGTTGTGCATCCCCCTCCGGCATAATTCCTTCCCCTTTAAATTCAATCACCACTGGCTTCTCTCAGCAGATTATTCTGATCTTGTCCAAGCTGTTTGGTCAGACCCGTGTTTCCAAACCGAACTTAACCCACAGCGGAGAATAGTCTGGAAGCTTAAGGTACTAAAGGCCCGATCAAAATCCTGGTATAATTGTAAAAATGAATTGGAAGCGGCCCGTCTTATTAACCTGGAATCTGAGATCAAAAATCTCATTGCTCTTTCATCCACCGCCGTCCTATCTATGGAAGACTCTGCATCACTAAAATTGCTTGAAAGCAGCAGAGATTCTATTCTTAGCGAAGAGGAAAAATGCTGGAGGCTCCGCAGCCGAGCGACTTGGCTAAAGTGGGGAGACTCCAATACCAAATTTTTTCACAATTTAGCAAGTTTTAACAGAAACAAGAAAATTATCTGGTCTATTCGAAACGATCGGGCTGAGATACTCCGTGGGCAAGATGCAATCAAAGAGGAGGCTGTCGCCCACTTTAAACATCTCTTCAAAGCAAACAGCTGTCAAAATCTTCCTGACAAACTGGCAATTGCTAGTCTTTATCCAAAGCTGGTTTCGTCTACTGAAGCTACTGATCTCTTTAAGCCCGTCACCCTTCTGGAACTCAAAGAAGTTTTGATCCATTTCAAAAAAGAGAGAAGTCCAGGGCCCGACGGCTGGACGGCTGAGTTTTTCACCCACTTTTTCGATCTCGTTGGATCGGATCTCCTCCAGATGGTGGAGGACACTCGCATCAAAGGTAAGATCATAAAAAGTCTGAATTCCACCTTCCTGGTACTGATCCCAAAAGAAAACAATTATGTCTCATTCAACGACTACAGACCTATTTCTTTGTGTAATCTTATATATAAGGTAGTTTCAAAAGTGATCTCCAACCGGTTGAAGCCGTATCTGGATAGAAGTCTATCAGCTGAACAACTTGGCTTTATAAAAGGCAGAAGAATTCAAGACACCATCGGAATTGCCCATGAGTGCATCCACTCCATCAAACAAAAGAATTTAAAGGCTTTAATCATGAAAATAGACCTAAAAAAGGCGTTTGACAGCATTGACTGGAGTTATCTGAGGCTAGTCCTTCTCTCTGCGGGTTTTGGCGACAAGTTCACGGACTGGATCCTATCATGTGTTTCTAGTGCAAATTTCGCGGTGTTGATTAATGGGGAGGCATCTAGTTTCTTCCTAAGTGAGAGAGAGCTCCGTCAGGGATGCCCACTCTCCCCTTACCTTTTCATCTTAATTATGGAGAGCCTTAACCTTATCCTTGCAAAATTCAACTCCGATCACAAAATCTCTGGTATAATGGTTTCCAGACTCAACAAAATTATTCATCTCATGTTTGTTGACGACATTCTCCTAATGTCTTTAGCCGAACTTTCGGAGTGGCTGGTTATTCTGGATGCTCTTCAACTTTTCTGCTCAATCTCGGGTCTGTCCATAAACGCCCAAAAAACCACTATGCATTATTGGGGTCTATCACAGGCAGAGCTTTTGCTTTTCAAAGCGTCCATCTCCTTCTCTTTTTTCGATTTGAATGAAGGTTTTAGGTACTTGGGCTATCGGCTGAAACCGGGAGCTTCCACCTCTGCTGATTGGAGCTGGCTTGTGGCCTTATTTGAAAGGAGAATAGGCTTTTGGGGTAATAAGTGGCTTTCCCTGGGTCGCCGACTTATACTTGTCAAATCGGTGTTGGAAGGTCTTGTTGTCTGTTGGATGATGCTTGAACGGATTCCAAACAAGATTATTATTTTGCTGCGTAGGCTCTCTTTTAATTTCCTGTGGAACGACCTTCCTGGAAAGCGCCATTTTCACCTTTGCAGCTGGCAGTCTCTTTCTAGGCCCCGAAAGGAGGGGGGATGAGGACTCAAGGACCTATCTTTTTTCAATACGGCTCTCCTGGCTTGCTCTTTCTGGAGAGCAGTCACTCATGATAGCATCTGGCACCGGGTCATTATGGATAAATATCTTGCCTCCCACCCTCTCATCCTTTGGCTGCGTAAGACGTCACATAAACAGAGAAGGTCTTCACCCTTCTGGAGAGGCCTGATTTCCGCTTCTCCTGTGATCTTACACTGGCTTCGCTGGTTGCCCTGATTGGGCTGTGAGATTCTTCTTGGGAGAGATAAAATTCTCGGCTTGGACAACTGATCGATCCTCTCCCCTCCTCTCAGAGCATGGCTTTCTTCCTTAAATTTGGAACACCTATCACAGGTGAAATTGGCAACTTACATGTTCCCTCTCCCTGACCTTTGGTTTCACAGCAGTGAGCTTCAGCTGAGGGGTCTGATGGCATTAGAATGGGATGCCTACACTAGTGCTCTAAAGTCGGTCGGCATCGCTTTAAATGGAGGGCAGGATTCTCTCATTTGGGCCGGAGGAGATGCCTCGGGTCATACAACTGTAAAAAATGTTTATGCGGCCCTTTTACACCCACAGGCAATGGTTGCATATGCTCTGGGACTCCTATCCATTTGACAGTGGTCGATTCCTTTAAAGATACAACTCTTCTTTTGGCTGTGCGTGCAGGAAAAAATCCTCACTTGGGAGGTGCTTCGTAAGAGGGGCTGGCAAGGGCCCGGCCGCTGTGTCCTTTGCAACGATGCTACTAAAGATATTCACCACCTCTTTGTCCACTGTGCCTTTACATCCAATATTTGGACTTTCCTAATACAACATTACTCTCTCTCATCAGACTGGAAAGGCGGCTCCTTCACCGACTGTTTCATCTCTTGGATCTCGGATTCATCGGCTCCTCATTCTCTGGCGGCTCATGTCTGCTGGTAGACTTGGAAAGAGTGCAATCTGGTGTTATTTGAGGGACGGCCTCCCTCCCTGCAAGCGGTTCTCCAACGCATCTTATCCACCTTCCATCTACAACAGAATTCTGCAAAAATCATCCAAATTAAAGCATGGGACTATTTGATTGCTGAAGGATCCACTTTAGTCTGCTTTGACGGTGCGGCTCACTCAAACGGTCTTTGCTGTGGGGCGGGGGGTACCTTCAAATCACACCCCTCGAGGATCACTAAATGGTTTCTAAATTGCGGGGTGGGTTCAAACACCAAAGCAGAACTTATGGGCCTGTGGGCTTCCCTCACCCTTGTGTCTCGGTGGTCTTTAAATCACCTTCTTGTTTTAGGTGACTCGAGGGTTATAATTGACTGGATTAATCACAATTGTAATCTCCATTCAATCCACATTGAAGGCTGGAAGCAAAGAACAAGGGAGCTTTCCACTTTATTCACCGACATTAAATTCCAACATATTTCCAGATCCCATAACACAGAGGCGGACACACTCTCAAAGCGGGCTCTTGGCGCAGTGGTTGGAAGGCTCTCAGTTTTTCATTGTGATAAAGGAAAAGAAAGTCCTATCACCTCCTTCAACATTTTTGAATGATATGGATTTCCTCCAGCCTTTCGATTGTCAGCTCTGTTGTATTGGCTTGATCCATTCTCCAAAGGATCCACTGGCTAGAGTTTCGATTGAAAACTCTGTTGTATTGGCTTGATCCATTCTCCAAAAAATCCACTAGCTAGAGTGGCATTCTTTTATCCTTTGAATTTCTGTGGTTTTTGCATGCACTGGTTCTTTCCTTAACCATCGCCGATTATGCGCTCCTAACTCGCTGTTGATATTGTAAACAAGTTTATACATTATATAAATTTAAGAAAAACTTTTTCTTGGAAAAAAAGTGGTGACCCCATTGTTTAAGGTAAGATGAAGCATGTAATATATGTGTTTGAGCACCCGGTCGTGTCATCGAGAGACCTCATTAGCATATTTAATGTAGTGTAGTTTGTGGGTATCTCATTCATCAACCTCGCCATCTCCACATCTATTTTAAGTAGACATTCATTAGCAAGGGAAGGGCACCCCCTACAAGTGAAGGTAATTTCATCTTCAAAACATAAACCTGATTAAAATGACAAAGTGATTAAAATCTATTTTATTTCCTACACAAATTCAAGTCTATGTATATGGAATGGAATATAATGTTAATAGTAACCGTAAATGAAATGTGTTGTTATGTAATTTTTTTGTTTTTTAGTTGTGTCATTTAAATTATTCAACACTTGTTTTTTTAGTTTTGTAATTTAAATTATTTAACATTTATTTATTACTATTGTAAAAATATTTCTAAACTATTTTAAATATAAAAAAATTAATTATTTATTATTTATATAAAATAAAAATAATTTTTTTTAATAAGAAATATTATCAAGTTTAAAAAATGTTTTATTTGTGGAATCACACATACAAGTTTTATTTTTATGATAAGAATTTTTTTTATTTTAGTGGTACACACTATTAATGATGTCAAATAGACTTTGGTCAAGTAGAGTCACTAATTCATGAACCATAAAAGTTGCATTGATCACAAGCTTTATATTGAGAATCCAGGTAATAAATGATGCGATTAAAAAAACAAAGGAGTTAATGGATTTCATTGATTCCTCATATCTATTCATCTCTCCACATAAGAGTTGCATTGAACACAAGCTTGATATTGAGAATCCAGGTAATAAAGAAGTGATTTAAATAGTCCATGGATTTCATTGATCCCCCATGTCTATCTATCCATCTGTCCACAAACACCCACACAGTTGCATATATATGAGACTAATAAAGCCCATAACACCAAATCGTTGAAACATTGCAATGTCATTAATATTGGCATACTTGAAGACACTACACCCTCCAGAATTTGAATAATTTTATAGAAACAGACTTTAGTCTGTGATGTCTATGTAGGAATGAGTCTCCAAATACAAAAGAGCGCAGAAGCCTTCGGATTGGGATGAACTCAATGATAGAGATCATACAAGTCCATGGAACACTAAAGGCCCACTTTCACTGTCAAAGTTTCCCCACATAAGATGGGAAACTTGATGCATCTCCCTTCTTTAAAATCCATTATCCACATAGAGAATTAATGCGATCAAACTACAGAGGAAGCTTCATGAAGAACGATAGAGGTAAGTCGTACAAAAATCAATAAATTTCTTTGCTCCTACATTTCTACAATTCTTTTTTTCCTATTGTTGGAATGAAAATTAAAAGGATTCCTCAAAAATAATTATTTTTATTTAAATGTGAATATTTTCACATAAATTTCTAAATATAAATTGTATTATAAACTTTAACAGACTTTATATTATATATATTTCTAAATAAAAATTGTATTATAAACTTTAACACACTTTATATTATATCTATTAACTGTATTAAAGTTTAAAATTTCAATATATTTCATATCTAGGAACCTCGTTATAATGAAATTATTATTTTATCCAAATTTTACCTAAACTAATGTTTTTCCAATAAATCAAGCAAACAAAATGCAAGGATAATAAATTATATATATAGAGAGAGAGTGAAGTTTACTATACCATGTGTAGACTAATAAACTTATTTTAAAATTTAGAAGTGAGATAGGATGGAGATGAACTTTTTTATATTGGAATTTGCTCTCATTGTTTGTCAAGTCGTATGTAGGCGCAACAATCTATTTGCGATAATTTGACTAGACTATTGGGAAAAAAGGGGACCTTTGAGTTTATAATTTTCTTAACTAAATGAACATACTACAATGTTATTAAGAGAAGACAAAACAAACATCAATCTGTATACGACCGAAATATACAAACCTCTAGAAGTAATTTGTGTTTAAATATTGTAACTTCAAAGAATATTCTACATGAGAGAGAGAGTTGAATAATTGTAGCACCCCAAGTTGTGAACCCCCATTTTAAATAATGTATTGTTACAATGTTGAGAGGCCTGAGTGCCCAAACAATTATTTAAAGGGCCAGTATGCTGAAGAAATGTAATGCTTTGATCATTATTAATAATAAAAACATCGTTGGTTGCTAGAGGGACAAGGACTAGTGTTATATGGGGCTATGATTCCACAACAGAGGGGGCTTTAGAGACTAAATGTTTATTCTTGATTAATTACCTTTTTGCCTAAAGGGGGAATCGATTACATGAGCTTCTTGGGGAGGCCAGGAGGTTCTTGATTTCCCCATGAACATACTTAAACCTACCCCTAGTCCAATTGTGGGGTTGGTCATTGGCTTGTCTGCTCCATCACCTTTGTGTTAACTCATTATTACCCTCACTCACTCCCATGCACTTACCTACCTCCTCCATCCATCCTCACATGTGTATTGGTCTCGGAAAGGGGGACCGAACTGCAAAATAATTACCCACGGATAGTTGGTTGTAGTGGTCATTGGTGTGATCCAATCGTGCCTTAAGGCATGCATATTTGAGATGTAGTGGCATGTGTCCAACATGGCTCACAACTACGAGTCCTAAGAGTCCCAACATTGAGATTCTGGACCAGTTGCATTGGAGGACCATATAAGGAGAAGGATTGCATGAGGGATTGCGTGGCAAAGAAAGGTGGAGGTTCATTCTCTCGAGTGGTGCAAGATGGGTAGAAGAGAGCTGGGTACTTGGATTGTTGTGAGTGTTGGTAAGCCTATGAGAGCTTGAGAGCTGTCTGGTTTGGTAAGCCAAGTTCACTTTGAAACCATCCTTGTGGATTCATAGCCCTGGCTCGAGGGTGACGTCGTTGTTGATATTTGGAGCAGTAGTGTCTACAGTTGGGTGGAACTTCCTTGGTATGCAGCCAGTTGGTGTCATCTTTCATAAAGATAATTGCTCTCTGTTGTGATATTATTATCTATGTATGAATGTTTTTTCATTGTATACTTAATTATCATTAATTAAACCTTTAGAACATGCATGCTTGCTGGATATTATTGTGCATGTCGTTAATTCTCTTATCTTATGCATATTTAATAAATAAAGAAGGTATCAGTATGAGAAAGAAGTCATAGGGTGGGATTTCACATAGCATACCCCTGCCTGTGGCTGGAGGGGTATGTTACAGATTGGTATTAGAGCCTCAGGTTGAAACACCGGGCCAGTATGGGACAAGTCTGTTGGTCAGAGTCTCATGGTCGAGATCGAACTCTGACCGTGAAATTGAAAATCTCAGGAGGAATGGAGTTACAGAAGCTACACAGGAGACATAACGTCATAGATCCTCTACAAGGGTTCGAAGGATTATGCCCGTTCCATTTGAATTTGGGAGTGATCGCCACTATAGGATCATGAGAGATCCAGGATTGTTGGATCTGAGGACAGGTGAATAGGGGTCATCCGATAAAAAGGAAGCAAGGTTAAGGTCACGACTGTTGGATCCCATTGGAGAGAGAGATCAATGACCAACAGGCATTGCAGGGAACTGAGTTGCATGGGAGTTAATTTCACAAGGTGGTCCTGCAATCCAAACCTCGGTTTCGCCAAGGGGTTATGTGTCAGTGTCAGGAGAATTATGGGGCAAAAACCGGGTTACTCCAAACCGTCGATGTGTGCCCCGCAAATTGAAAGGCATGTAGTGATGTGACATGTTAGTGCACGAGCGATGAACCTACGAATAGTCGAAGTAGTTGGGAATCATCGATCTGTAGGAGGACACACGTCCACCAATCACGTGGTTCAGATAAAACACTCCAGGAAAAAGTGAGCGAGGAGGGGGATTGAAGTTTGAGACTTTCGCAACTTGAAGATCCGAAAGGATCTTGGTCGTCGATCTACCGAGAGCCACACGTTGCTAGATCCAGGACTTCGAATAAAAGCCAGTAGGGCCAGATAGCTTTTGAATTTTGAGATTTACGGAGTCCGGAGTCCCAAAGGAATTGTAGTTGTTGATCCACGGGAGACACGCGTCAGAAGATCGTGGGCTTTGGAAAAAAATATTTTTTTAAGGAAAAAGGTTGAATTTTGATATCTCCGAAGTTTAGAGCCCTGAAGTAAAACATAGTCATCAAATTGAGGAGGACACATGGAGTAGATCCGTGAACTTCGAGTGAAGAATCGAAGTGAATCTTAGTCATCCGATCCGAAAGGACACATGGAAACAGATTGGCTAGTCCGGGAATTCGAAGTTTGAGAGAATTGGAAGTGTGGTAGTATGAAAACTCCGAAAGACCCGAAGCCCAAAGAGCCGAAGTGGTGGGGCAGGATGACATCACCTAGAGGTGATGTGGACCCCAAAATTTTGAAGTAACATGGCTTGCAGATGTCACCTAGGATGACATGGAAACATGGGATGTGTGCCACATGTCACTAAGATTTGAGCATTTGGAATATTTAAAAGTTGATTAGAACATGACACGTGTCACCCGCCTAATTGGGCCACATGTTTGCTTCCAACATTTCACCACATGGGGACAGATCGTGCAACTCGGAGACTGGGCACTCCAGAGGGGAAAGATGTGACATTTTGCGTTGGTTTGGAAACTCCCCAAGGCCTGAAGGCCGGAGTACATATCGACTGTTGATTCCAGAAGACACACGTTGAAGGATCGTCGACTTAAGGTGAAATCACTCCGGGAGAAAGTGTAGGAGGGACGTTTGAATCTTCCGAAGCTCAAAGAGCCGAAGTGATTCACAACCATCGATCTATGGGAATACATGCATCGACAGATCATGAACTCCGGGTAAAAGCATTCCGGGAGGAGGCAAGTGAGAAAAGTTGAAACTCCCCAAGCGCGGAGTCTCGAAGTGGATCTCGATCATTGATCGTGAAGGAGGACGAGGATGAGGACTGTTGATCTGGTCCTCGATGAAAGTTTTGAAGTCCCGAAGCTCTAGACAAGTGATTTTTTAGCTAAGCACAAGGTCATGGCCGTGCTCATATGCAAATTGAGAGTTGAAGGATGGAGGGATAAGGGCCGAATTGGTTGTCTTCAAGACAGAAAGGTTCTAAGGAAGGATTTAGCCACCATTTCTAGTCGTGNCTCCATGAACAAAAAAAAATAAAGAGACCTATAGCATGGATTGGCAATTTTGTTTATCATATGAATAATTATAACAAAATGGTCACTTGTAAATTTTGCAGAATTAAAGGGGCTTAATCACATCAGCTCAAGATGTGTATTGAGGAAATGGAAGAAGGTGAGGGAGCCTCCATTCATGATAAGGAGGCCAAAGGCCAAAATACCAGAGTTGGTAATGCAGAGACAGAGTCAAATGGACGCAAGGGAAAAGGAGAGCATGAAACATTAATAGAAATGGTAAGAATCTTGAAGATGGAAGTGTGGAGCTACAAAGTAGACAATGAGAGACTGATGAGAGAGAAAATTCAGATAAATGCTCGAGTGTTGCAGAGCTTGAATTAGTTGCAGAGGAAAACGAAGAAGGGATTAAACTCAAGACAAGAGAAAGAAGGAAAGTGTTATGAAAGGAGAAATGATCATGGAAGAGATGGTTATTCCAGAAGTGCTAGCAGAGCTCATGGACACCACTCATCTCCTTACTAAAAAAGAAAGCTATATGCATTGGATGATCCTGTAACAAGTCCAAAGGTGTCCCCTATCAGGAAACAAAGAAGGAAACAAGAGGTAGATAGTTTGCATGGAGAGCTGAGGAGGCTCAATCCACCTTTCTTCAATGGTGAAAGAGAAAGGGAAGATGATGCTGAAGCATGGTTGCTTAGGCTCCAGAGATATTTCAGTTGCATAACTATTCATCAAACCTAGAAGCCAGGATTGCTACCTACCATTTACATGGGAAAGTTGCAGTGTGGTGGGACCAACTAAAGCAAGTGGAGAATGATAATGAAATTAGGATCACTTGGAAACAGTTCAAGAAGTACTTCTAGAAGGAGTACCTCTCAAAGAATTTCTATGAAAATAAAATGCAGGAGTTCTTTGAACTCAGGTTGGGAAGCATGACTATGGAAGAGTATGCGAAGAATTTCTTGGGATTGTTAAAATATTTCAGGTTCATTGGTGATGATAAAGTGAAAATACATATATTTCTAAGTGGATTGACAACCTTTTATAAGGAAAATATCAAGTATGATGAACCCAAGACCTTGACTGCAAGATACCAGATATATAAAATATGCAGAACATAAATAAAATGCTAGAAATGGCAGAATAACAGTAAAATATCCAGCATAATCTTCACAATACATAGAAATGATATACGAAATAGCAACAGAAAAGCACTTTGATTCAGAAAGCAATGTTCACAGGCCTCTTCGAGGGGGCAACCTCCAGTCGAGCAGCGCTCTGTTACAATAATCTTCAAGCTAGGGTTTTCATACCCTCGACCCTTATTTATACTAAATGTGTCTATTAAGAGAAGCATCTAGAGGAAGATCCTTCTAGAAGCGAAATCTTCTATTAGGTCTTCTTACATCTGCCTTATTCTATTTTATTAAAAGGTCTTATTAATATTGACCTTTATTACATCCGAATACATTGATCTACCTATGTGCGGGTTAGGACCTTAACATGTCCGCCCCCTTAAAAACAACCTTGTCCTCAAGGCTTGAGATGTGGAAACTGCTGCAGAATGGTAGTTGGTTCCCAAGTGGCATATGCTAGAGTCATATCTTTCCACTGTACTAGCACTTCCTTGATGGTTCTCTGACGCAGGCAACGCTCCCGCTAGTCCAAAACTACTTCTGGTTGTAGCCAAATGGATCCTTCTTCAGCTAATTCTGGAAGGTTGGTTTGAATTTGGCACCTGGTTCCAATCACCTTCTTCAAGCATGAAACATGAAAAACAGGATGTAGCTTCGACTGACTGGGCATAGCTAATTGATATGCGACTTGTCCCACACGCTTGAGAACTATGTATGGGACATAAAATTTGGGTGCTAGCTTCTGACACTGCTCAGCCTTGAGGGAAGTTTGTTTATATGGTTTCAGTCTCAGAAACACCTGATCCCCTTCGACAAATTGACGTTCAGAGCGACCTTGATCTGCTTGTTTCTTCATTCTATTCCGGGCCATGACCAAGTTCTCTTTAAGGGTACGAAGGATATCCTCTCGGACTGTAAGTGTTTAGTCAACCGCCTGGACCTTCGAGGTACCCGGTAAGTATGAGAGAACTGATGGTGGCTTCTGTCCATACACTGCTTCAAAAGGAGTCATGCGAGTGGCTATATGGTATGTAGTGTTGTACCACCATTCGGCGAGGGGTAACCATTGAGCCCACTGGTGTTGTTTTTCAGAGGCAAAGCAGCTCAGATATGTTTCCAAACACTTGTTGAAGACTTCCATTTGACCATCTGTCTGGGGATGATA
>JASDQU010106813.1:26893-54102 GCA_032191745.1 Picea mariana | reverse complement strand
GTTATTAAGAGAAGACAAAAGAAACATCAATCTGTATACGACCGACATATACAAACCTCTAGAAGTAATCTGTGTTGAAATATTATAACTTCAAAGAATATTCTACATGAGAGAGAGAGTTGAATAATTGTAACACCCCAAGTTGTGAACCCCCATTTTAAATAATGTATTGTTACAATGCTAAGAGGCCTGAGTGCCCAAACAATTATTTAAAGGGCCAGTATGCTAAAGAAATGTAATTCTTTGATCATTATTAATAACAAAAACATCGTTGGTTGCTAGAGGGACAAGGACTAGTGTTATATGGGGCTATGATTCCACAGCAGAGGGGGCTTGAGAAACCAAATGTTTATTCTTGATTAATTACCTTTTTTCCTAAAGGGGGAATCAATTACGTGACCTTCTTGGGGAGGCCAAGAGGTTCTTGATTTCCCCATGAACATACTTAAACCTGCCCCTAGTCCAACTGTGGGGTTGGTCATTGGCTTGTCCGCTCTGTCACCTTTGTGTTAACTCATTCTTACCCTCACTCACTCCCATGCACTTACCTACCTCCTCCATCCATCCTCACTTGCGTATTGGTCTTAGGAAGGGGGATCAAACTGCAAAATAATTATCCAAGGATAGTTGGTTGTAGTGGTTGTTGGTGTGATCCAATCATGCCTTAAGGCATGCATGTCTGAGATGTAGTGGCATGTGTCCAGCATGAATCACAACTATGAGTCCTAAGAGTCCCAACATTGAGATTCTAGACCAGTTACATTGGAGGCCCGGATAAGGAGAAGGACTGCATGAAGGACTGCGTGGCAGAGAAAGGTGGAGGTTCGTTCTCTCGAGTGGTGTAAGATGGGTAGAAGAGAGTTGGGTACTTGGATTGCTGTGAGTGTTGGGAAGCCTGTGAGAGCTTGAGAGTTGTCTGGTTTGGGAAGCCAAGTTCACTCTGAAACCATCCTTGTGGATTCATAGCCTTGGCTCGGGGGTGACACTGTTGTTGATATTTGCAGCAGTAGTGTCTACAGTTGGGTGGAACTTCCTTGCTCTGCAGCTAGTTGGTGTCATCTTTCATAAAGATAATTGCTCTCTCTTGTGATATTATTATCTATGTATGAATGTTTTTATGTTGTATATTTAATTATCGTTAATTAAACCTTTAGAACATGCATGCTTGCTGGATATTATTGTGCATGTCATTAATTCTCTTATCTTATGCATATTTAATAGATAAGGAAGGTATTGGTATGAGAAAGAAGTCAGAGGGTGGGATTTCACATAGCATACCCCTGCCTATGGCTAGAGGGGTATGTTATAGATTGGTATCAGAGCCTCAGGTTGAAACACATGGCCGGTATGGGACAGGTCTATTGGTCAAAGTCTCATGGTCGAGATTGAACTCTAACCATGAAATTCAAAATCTCAGGAGGAATGGAGTTACAGAAGCTACACAGGAGACATAACGTCATAGATCCTCTGTAAGGGTTCGAAGGATCATGCCCATTACTTTTGAATTCAGGAGCGATCGCCACTGTAGGATCAAGATAGATCCGTGATCATTTCATCTGAGGATAGGTGAATATGGGTCATCCGATAAAAAGGAAGCAAGGTTAAGGTCCTGAACATTGGATCCCATTGGAGAGAGAGATCAACGACCAATAGACATTGCGGGGAACCGAGTTGCATGGGAGTTAATTTCCCAAGGTGGTCCCGCAATCCAAACCTCGGTTTCGCCAAGGGGTTATGTGTCAGTGTCAGGATAATTGTGGGGCAAAAAGCGGGTTACTCCAAACCACCAATGTGCGCCCTAAAAATTGAAAGGCATGCAATGATGTGACATGTTAGCGCTCAAGTGACGAACCTTCGAAGAGATGAAGTAGCTGGGAATCGTCAATCTGTAGGAGGACACGCATCCATTGATCACGTGCTCTGAATAAAACACTCCAGGAAAAAGTGAGCGAGGAGGGGGATTGAAGTTTGAGACTTTCGCAACCTGAAGACCCAAAAGGATCTCGGTCGTGGATCTATCGAGAGCCACGCGTCGCCAGATCCAGGACTTCGGATAAAAGCCAGTAGGGCCAGATGGCTTTTGAAGTTTGAGATTTACGGAGTCCAGAGTCCCAAAGGAATTGTAGTTGTTGATCCATGAGAGACATGCGTCAAAAGATCGTGGGCTTTAGGAAAAAATATTTTTTTAAGGAAAAAGGTTGAATTTTGAGATCTCCGAAGTTCGGAGCCCTGAAGTAAAACATAGTCGTCAAATTGAGGAGGAAACAAGGAGTAGATCCGTGAACTTCGGGTGAAGACTCGAAGTGAATCTTAGTCATCCGATCCAGAAGGACACATGGAAACATATTGGCCAGTCCAAGAATTCAGAGTTTGAGAGAATTGAAAGTGTGCTAGTATGAAAACTCCCGAAGATCCGAAGCCCGAAGAGTCGAAGTGGTGGGGCATGATGATGTCACCTAGAGGTGATGTGGACCCCAAAATTATGAAGTAACGTGGCTTGCGGACGTCACCTGGGATGACATGGACACATGGGATGTGTGCCACGTGTCAGTAAGATTTGAGCATTTGGAATATTGAAAAGACAATTAGAACGTGACATGTGTCACCCACCTAATTGGGCCACATGTTTGCTTCCAACATTTCACCACATGGGGACAGATCGTGTAGCCCATAGACTAGGCACTCCAAAGGGGAAAGATGTGACAGTTTGCGTTGGTTCGGAAACTCCCAAAGGCTTGAAGGCCGGAGTACATATCGACCATTGATTCCAGAAGACACACGTTGAAGGATCATCGATTTCAGGTGAAATCACTTCGGGAGAAAGTGTAGGAGGGATGTTTGAATCTTCCGAAGCTTGAAGAGCTCAAGAAATTCACAATCGTCGATCTGTGGGAAGACATGCGTTGACAGATCATGAACTCTGGGTAAAAGCGTTCCGGGAGAAGGCAAGCGAGAAAAGTTGAGACTCCCCAAGCGCGGAGTCCCGAAGTGGATCTCGATCGTTGATCATGAAGGAGGACGAGGATGAGGACCATTGATCTGGTCTTGGCTGAATGTTCCAAAGTCCCGAAGCTCTAGAAAAGCACTTTTTCAGCTAAGCACAAGGTCATGGCCATGCTCATATGCAAATTGAGAGCTGAAGGATGGAGGGCTAAGGGTCGAATTGGTTGTCTTCGAGACAGAAAGGTTCTAAGGAAGGATTTATCCATCGTTTCTAGTCATGGTCACCTGGGAAGGTGGTTTGAAGGAAGCACCTGCAAAGGATGAAACTCTGTGTCAGCCAAGGATAACAAGACACTGTTATTTTTGGAGAATGAGGAAATGGTCTCCATGAACAAAAAAAAAGAAAGATACCTGTAGCATGGTTTGGCAATTTTGTTTATCATATGCATAATTATAACAAAATGGTCGCTTGCACATTTTGCAGAATTAAAGGGGCTTAATCACATGAGCTCAGAATGCATATTGAGGAAATGGAAGAAGGTGAGGGAGCCTCTAGTCATGATAAGGAGGCCGAAGGCCAAAATGCCAGAGTTGGTAATGTAGAGACAGAGTCCAATGGACGCAAGGGAAAAGGAGAGCATGAAACATTAATAGAAACGGTAAGAATCTTGAAGATGGAAGTGAGGATCTACAAAGTAGACAACGAGAGACTGATGAGAGAGAAAAGTCAGATAAATGCTCGAGTGTTGCAGAGCTTGAATCAGTTGCAGAGGCAAATGAAGAAGGGATCAAACTCAAGACAAGAGAATGAAGGCAAGTCTTATGAAAGGAGTAATGATCATGGAACAGATGGTTATTCCAGAAGTGCTAGCAGTGTTCATGGACACCACTCACCTCCTTACTCAGAAAGAAAGCTATATGCATTGGATGATCCTGTAACAAGTCTAGAGGTGTCCCCTATCAGGCAACGAAGAAGAAAACAAGAGGTAGATAGTTTTCATGGAGAGCTGAGGAGGCTCAATCCACCTTCCTTCGATGGTGAAAGAGAAAGGGAAGATGATGCTAAAGCATGGTTGCTTGGGATCCAGAGATATTTTTAGTTGCATAACTATTCATCAAACCTAGAAGCTAGGATTGCTACCTACCATTTACATGGGAAATTTGCAGTGTGGTGGGACCAACTAAAGCAAGTGGAGAATGTTAATGAAAGTAGGATCACTTGGAAACAGTTCAAGAATTACTTCCAGAAGGAGTACCTCTCAAAGCATTTATATGAAAAGAAAATGCAGTAGTTCTTTGAACTCAAGTTGGGAAGCATGACTATGGTAGAGTATGCGAAGAAGTTCTTGGGATTGTTAAAATATGTCAGGTTCATTGGTGATGATAAAGTGAAAATACATATATGTCTAAGTGGATTTCCAACCTTTTATAAGGAAAATATCAAGTATGTTGAACCCAAGACCTTGAATGAGGACATCAGGAAGGATAAATACCTGTATGACCAAGTCCATGGAAGAGAATCCCTACAGAAATCTTGCAAGGACAAGAAAAATGTGAATTCTGATCAGAGGAGGAAGGGATTCAAACCTCCCTTCAATAGGAATGAGCCTAATAGAAATCATAAAGATCAGTATGCTAAGGGAGATTTCAGGAAGGAAGATTCCTTGGGAAAAAGGGGAGACCACCAATCCAATGCTGGGGATGCAAGGAAGATCACATGTACAAGGATTGCCCACACATAAAAGATAGAGTGAAGACTATGCACAACATCCAAGAGGCTACAACAATCGAAGATATGGGAAGAATCTACGCAGCTTTAAATGATCGACAAACAGAGTACCATTCCAATATGATCGAGGTGGAAGGTAATATCATAAGTCAACCCATTTCTATTTTGATTGATTCAGGTGAAATTCATTGCTACATTGATCCTAAGATAGTGGATAGATTACATTTGAAGAAAAGTAAATTTGGAAAAGCAAGTTTAGTTCAATTAGCCACTGGAACCAAAAGAAGAATCCATGATATGGTCAGAATTTGTTCCATAAGTATTAATGGTGTGAATACTAGTACTGATCTAAATATCATATCATTGGGGTCTTATGATGTTCTAATTGGGATGGATTGGTTGGACAAGCATCATGTTGTCCTAGATTTTCATAACAAGATATTTACATGTCTTGATGGAAATGGAAAACAAAGCACTGTGAAAGGAGTTCCAAGACCCATTTCTATAAGGGAGATTTCGGGCTTACAACTAAAAAGATGTTTTAGAAAAGGATGTCAACTGTATGCATCTCATGTGGAAGATCCAAATAATACGAAGGGGCCAAGTCTTGAAAATTTCTCGGTACTATAGAAATTTGAGGATGTATTCTAAGAAATACTCGGATTGCCAACAAGAAGGGAGATAGATTTCTCAATTGATTTAGTGCCAAGAGCTGCCCCGGTGTCAAAAACACCTTACAAAATGAGCACACCAGAGCTAAAAGAATTAAAAATGCAATTGGAGGAATTTTTGAAGAAAGGGTACATACATCCAAGTGTTTCACCTTGGGGAGCACCAATACTTTTTGTCAAAAAGAAGGATGGAACCTTGAGGCTATGTATTGACTTATGATATTTGAAAAAGTACACTATAAAGAACAAGTATCCGCTACCCAAAATTGATGACCTCTTTGATCAACTAAGAGGAGAAAACATATTTTCAAAGATTGACTTGAGGGAAGGATGCCATCAGGTAAGAATCAAGGAAGAAAACACTCATAAGATAGCCTTTAGGACCAGGTATGGGCATTATGAATTTGTAGTGGTGCCATTTGGACTGACCAATGCACCAGTTGTCTGCATGTCCTTAATGAATGGCATACTTAGAAATTATTTGGAGAATTTTGTCATAGTGTTCCTGGATGACATACTTATCTATTCTAAGTCTGAAGAGGAGCATGAACATCACTTAAGATTGGTATTGCAATTACTCAGAGAACATCAGTTGTATGCCAAGTCAAGTAAGTGTTATTTTAATCAAAAGCATATCCATTACTTGGGACACATTATTTTAGAGCAGGGCATAACAGTAGATCCATAGAAGATTGAAGCCATTAGAGGGTGGCTAACACCCAAAAATGTGTCAGACGTCAGATCCTTTATGGGATTAGTTGGCTAATATAGAAGGTTCATATTAGGGTTCTTTAATATTTCTCATCCCATCACTTCTTTGCAAAAGAAGGGAACGCAATTTGAATGGACACTCAAGTGTGAAAATAATTTTAATCTATTGAAGGAATTACTTACTAGTGCACCTGTGTTAAAGATTGTTGACCCAAATGAAATTTTTGTGGTATGTACAGATGCTTGTAAGGAAGGAATTGGGGGAGTCCTCACACAAAATGGACATGTCATTGGATATGAGTTGAGAAATCTTAAGGAACATGAGAGGAACTATGCCACGTATGACTTGGAACTTGCTTCCATTGTTCACACCTTGAGGATGTGGAGGCATTATCTCATGGGGAAGAAATTCAAATTAAGAACAAGCCACATTGGTCTGTAGTATATTTTTAAACAACTGACCTTGAATTCCAAGAAAACAAGATGGATGGAATTTTTAAGTGAGTATGACTTCGATATCAAGCATATCAATGGAAATGAGAATAAATTTTCCGATGCACTTAGTAGGAGAGTGCATCGCATGCATGTTACTGATGTTAATATGCATCAGTCAGAATTTAAGAGCATAATTTTATATGGTCTTGTTATGGATCAGCATTACCTATAGGTAAAGGAAAACTCACAACAAAGAGATGTACAACAGAAAATAAAGGAGTATGAGATAAAGGAAGATGGATTACTCATGCATAAAAATAGAATCTATGTTCCTAGTTCCGGAGAACTGAGGAATGTGGTACTGAAGGAAATGCATGATGTTCCTTATGCTGGACATCCCGGTTACCAAAAAACAATTAGAACAGTAAGAAGCCAGTTCTTTTGTCTAGGAATGAAGAAGGATGTTGTTGATTATATCGCTCGATGTATGGAATGTCATAAGGTGAAGGCTAAGCATAGGCACCCAACAGGTTTGTTGCAGCCATTACCAATTCCAGAGAAGAAATGGGAAGTGATCACCATGGATTTCGTCACAGGATTACCCAGAACGAATAAGCAACATGATTCAATAATGGTGGTGGTTGATAAATTAACAAAGGCTGCTCATTTTGTACCTGTGAAGACAACGCATACACCGACTAATATTGCAGAAATTTTCATGAAGGAAATTGCTAGGATGCATGGGATACCCAGAACAATTGTCTCGGAAAGAGATACAAAGTTTACCTCCAACTTATGGAGGGGATTTTTTAAAAGATTTCTCACAAATCTAAACTTCATCACCGCATATCACCCCCAGACAGATGGGAAAACAGAGAGAGTCAATCAAATAATTGAAGACATGTTGAGAATGTATGTGATGAATAAGCCATCTAAGTGGGAATATTACTTACACTTGGTTGAGTTTGCATATAACAATGGGTATCAAGATTCATTGAGAAGGAGCCCACTTGAAGCCCTGTATGGTAGGAAATGCAATACTCCAGTGAGCTAGGACAACCCAATAGATAGAGTGGTACTTGGTCCGGAGTTACTCAAGGACATGGAAGACCAGGTGGTTAAGATTAAGCAGAATTTAAAGGCAGCTCGGGATAGACAAAAATTTTATGCAAACAAAAACAAGACAGCTAGATAATTTAAAGTAGGGGAGCATGTACTTTTGAAAGTGAATCCCAAGAAAGGCTCTTTGAAATTGGGTAGCTATACAAATATGGTAGCCAAATTTTGTGGTCCATTTGAAATATTGGACAGAATAGGCCAGTTGCATACTTGCTTGCATTACCTGCTTCCATGAATGTGCATAATGTATTTCATTTATCTTTACTAAAGAAATATGTACATGATCATAACCATGTTATTGGTTGGCATCTAATTCAGGTAGATATGGAGGAAGACTTTCAAGTTCAACCAGCACGGGTATTGGACGAAAAGGTAAAAATTCTTCGGAATCGAGTTACAAAGCTGGTAAAAGTTTAGTGGACGTGCTATGGTCCTGAAGATGCTGCCTGGGACCATGAAGATGCCATGCGGGAAGAGTACCCATATCTTTTTGAATAAATTTGAGTTTTTGATCTATATTTTGTATTTGCACTGAGGATATTTCCAAAATAAGGGGGAGGGGATGTAACACCCCAGGTTGTGAACCCCCATTTTAAATAATGTATTGTTACACTGCTGAGAGGCCTGAGTGCCCAGACAATTATTTAAAGGGCCAATATGCCAAAGAAATGTAATTCTTTGATCATTATTAATAATAAACGCATCATTGGTTGCTAGAAGGAAAAGGACTAGAGTTATAGGGGGCTATGATTCCACAAAAGAGGGGTCTTAAGAGACTAAATTTTTATTCCTCATTAATTACCTTTTTGCCTAAAGGGGGGAATCGGTTACGTGAGATTCTTGGGGAGGCCAGGAGGTTCTTGATTTCCCCACGAACATACTTAAACCCACCCTTGGAATGATTGTGGGGTTGGCCATTGGCTTGTCCACTCTGTCACCTTTTTGTTATCTCATTCTTACCCTCATGCACTCCCATGCACTTACCTACCTCCTCCATCCATCCTCACCTACGTATTGGTCTCAAGAAGGGGGACCAAATTGCGAAAGAATTAGCCATGGATAGTTGGATGTAGTGGTCGCTGGTGTGATCCAGTCATGCCTTGAGGCCTGCATGTCTGAGATGAAGTGGCCTGTGTCCAGTATGGCTCACAGTTGCGATTCTTGAGAGTCCCAACATTGAGATTCTGGACCAGTTGCATTGGTGGCCCGAATAAGGAGAAGGACTACCTGAGGGACTACGTTGCATAGAAAGGTGGAGGTTCGTTCTCTCGGGTGGTGCAAGATGGGTAGAAGAGAGATGGGTACTTGGATTGTTGTGAGTGTTGGGAAGCCTATGAGAGCTTGAGAGCTGACTGGTTTGGGAATCCAAGTTCACTATGGAACCATCCTTGTGGATTCATAGCCCTAGCTCGGGGGTGATGCTGTTGTTGATATTTGGAGCAGTAGTGTCTATAGTTGGGTGGAACGTCCTTGGTCTGCAGCTAGTTGGTGTCATCTTTCATAAAGATAAGTGCTCTCTGTTGTGATATTATTATCTTTGTATGAATGTTTTTACGCTGTACATTTAATTATCTTTAATTGAACCTTTAGAACATGCATGCTTGCTGGATATTACTGTGCATGTCATTAATTCTCTTATCTTATGCATATTTAATAAATAAATAAGGTATCTCTATGAGAAAAAAGTTTAAGGGTGGGCTTGTAGGTATCATACCCCGACCTGTGGTTGGAGCGGTATGTTACAATAATATTATTATATTATATTTAATTAGGCCCTATTGTGCCTTAATAAAAGTTGTCCCTATTGTGCCCTTACAACTAAATCTAAATTAAGAGGGTAAAGTGACAGGTTATCCTAGACCTAATTATAGGTTGGTCAGACCACTATTCATAAGAGAGGCCAACACCTCATTTGGACACACATACTCACCATCTAGCTCTGCAGTGCACAAGTCTTAGAGGAGAAACTACTGCAAATGGGGGTGACGTCAAGGAGGGATTTGGTTTATCTCTTGGTATTCCTTGGTTAAGTGGTGCGCCACTCTCCCTAGTGAAGGAATAGAAGAGGATATTATGTTCGGTCTTTAGTCTATCTATATTGAGGAAGTTTTGCTGGGTTTTCTCCCCCCATGGGGGTTTCCTAAGATAATATATGTGTCTCTATTGTTTATGTGATTCCTTCTCTTTCAATGATGTTATTTATGCAGCTAATGTGATAAATGTTTATAATAATAAATAAGAACCATAACTGCTATATGTATAAGTAAAACATCAACATGGTATCATTGTAGGTCTGAAATAGACCAATTCACAGTTTATAAAGAAGTAGCTAGCCTCAGTGCACCCTCTCTCAGATTCAGTTGTCAATGTTGTAGATACTACATAATTAGGGTTTCTGCATAAACCCTCAGTGGGACGTTTTCCTTGTTTGAGGAGGACGTTGGAGAAAGTAACCACACCTAAGAACTTTCCCTAGGAGGGCGCATCTAGTCCCTGGATCAGAATTCCAAAATTTGAAGTTTCAGAAATTAGGGTTTCCTCATAAAACCCTAAGTTGCAGTTGCAGTATAAGTTGCAATTGTAGTATCAGTTGCAATTGCAATATCAGTTCCAGTATCAGTTACAGTTGCAGTGCCAGTTCCTTCGTACTAGTTCCTTCATGCTAGTTGCAACACCAACTGTAGTGAAAGTTTTTGTGAAGTTTTGGGACTGTTTTTTTTTTATCCTAGTGCGGATTACCCTATAAAATCTCCAACTACCTTTAAATACAAGTTGTAACACCTTTGAATTTTTAAAGGTTTTTTATTGCTTGTCACTATTTTCGGATGGTGCCATTACTTGCCAATGCTGTCAGAGGTATGTACTTAAATATGTTTAAACTGTATCATTATTTTAAAGGGTACTTGCAGGAGAAAGGATCTTTTGTCTAAGAAAAAATTATAGATCTAGAGGGATCTCAGATCCAACACATTCAGAGGAACCCTGCACCACATCATATCGTCTTAGTATAGAGGACAAGTTGAAGAAAATACTTATCATCTTGAGTGAAGGAGACTCAGAAGAAAATTAGCACAATCATTCTTGAGGACAAGACTCTAGGTTCTAGGTTTGATTGATTAAATTAATAAGATTCAAATTTAAACATATCAAGTTTGATAACTACTAAACACTATAGTTGTGATAACAATCCTTGAAAAGTTTTATTATTGAATACTTGGTAGCATGTGAGTTCTATTGAGATAAATGCTTACTATAATCATTTACTAGATATAACTAACATCTCCTCTAGGAGAAACTTCTTGTTTTTGTTTCCAGGTTACCATGGAGGAATGATTGATCACAACACTAGAAGAGTGTTTCTCTCATTCCTTATTATTGTATTTATTATTTTTTACCCTTGTTTCAGGCAGGTCATAAGTGATATCTCTAAAGGATATACCCTAATGATCGTTCTCGCTATTGTTTTATTATTATTATAAAGAGTATTATTCTTGTCTATTGTTTCTCCCTTGTTGTTCTTGTCTTGGGTAGGTCACAGGTGATTGTTGGATTACTGAGAGGGGGGGTGAATTAGTAATAGAGCAACAATAATCCTTTTTAACCATATAATCAAAGTGTTATATCAATGTATCATTATCATCCAGTAACTACAGAGTAAATAAGCAATGAACAAATGAACAATCATACACATACATACTACACCAGTGTTTTACATGGAAACCCCAAGCAGGAGAAAACCATAGAATGCTTTATCTTATATGTCTTGAAGAATTGCATTAATTGGAAGCACCAACTTCCTTTTTTTCCCAGCTGCAACTGGAAGGAGGCTCCAACCCCCTAGTTTCTCCGTCTGAAACTTGAGGGAAGCTCCAACTCCCCAATTCTATGGCTACAACTAGAAGGAGGCTACAAAACCCTATGTTCTCCAGCTACAATCGGAAGGTAGCTAAAACCACCTATCGTTGCCCCGTCCAACCTCCCTGAAGTAAAAGTAGAATGATTGAACCACTATCACATTATCACTATGAGATATATCGTTGTAAACATGTACCAATAAACTTGAACTATGCATCAACCATGCATCAACTTGTAACTCAACCTACATTAAATCTGTACCATAAACAAGTGCATCAACCATGCACCAGCCTATACCAAACAATCTGTAATCAACCTGTTCCATAAACAAGTGCATCAACCATGCACCAACATGTACCAAACAATGTGTAATCAACCTGTACCATAAAATAGTGCAACCAACCATGTACCAAGTATGTACCAATCATGTGTCAAGTAATCATCAACTATGACTCATCAATATGTACCAACATCATCAACTATACACCTCCTGTATGTGCCAACTCATCAACTATTTGTCTCAAGCATGTACCCAACTTTTATCTCAACCAAAAGCCCTCATCATTTTCATCATCCAAATATGATTTGTAACTCTGTAATAGACCTGGTTTATATGATCACTTACCTGCAAACCTTCCTTAACTTTAACAACAAGAGAATAGCATTTTCATCAAATGTTTCTTTAGTCTCACAAGACTAGTTTTGGATTAGTCAACAAACCCAACTTGAAATAATCATAACTTTGTACTTGTAATGAATAAATATCTGAAACTGATACATAATGTTCTTCAGTGTGTTTTATGAAATTAATCCAGGTGTCACTACTTGGAACCTCTCATAAAAGGAGTTATGACAAAAATGGCACACCTTGCTGAATTATGGCTTATTCTAGAGAGTGACCTTGTAGAGCATGCCCCACACAAAATATTTGTTGAATTGATCTTAAAATGTTACACAAAATACTACATATTGTACTATAACTAACAAATTTTGTTTTACTTAATTTGGATATGTTATGAATAAGTTATGATTTTTTTACCCAAAACACTTGTTTTTTACTAGTTTCAAGACTAGCCACAAATCCTATTTTCCACGGAGTTTACCACAGATACTTGGATATGTTTCCTCAATGGAATAGCAATTTCATGGTCTGAATCATTCTATAAAAAAATTTATTGGGAAAATGGTGATATGACCCTAAAAAAACATACCTTAGAAAGCATCATCAAAAGAATTTATCCTTCCTTGAATTCCAACCTTCTTTTCTTCACTTTCCTCAGAAATTCGGCTTAGATATCCTTTCATTACCTCATAAACCTATAGGTATTAAATATTCTCAAGTGTGATTTAAATGAGAGAGCCTTTCCTCTTATTTATACTCTCCAAGTAGCTTCCTTAAAAACATCTTCTAGGTCACTTTGCCCACTTTCCTTATTTTAGGGTTAACCCACTTCTAAATTCTCCATTAAATTTATTATTTAGATAACTGATTTTTTATTCACTTTGAATTATAGTGCACTCATCACTTCACTTTATTATTTACCTTTAAAAACTCTTAAACCACATTGACTACTTTGACCTTTTGCGGCTTCTAGATGACATATGAGGGCCTCCAACTTCATAAGGCCATAACTCTCAAACCGTGAGGAGTTATGTGATGTTCCACATACCACCAGAAATGGAATGACATGTAATATCCATATAGAATAGTTTTACCTTCAAATATAGCAAAAATAACGCCGTTATCTATCAAACAAACTTGGGTCCATTACCCAAACCCGGGTTCTCCAACTTCACATGGTCATAACTCTGTAACCGTGAGGAGTTATGTGACGTGCCACATACCACTGGAAATGGCATGATAAGCACTATCCATATAGGATAGTTTCCTTGGCAAATTCATTTCCCTTCATCTCATTATTACACAATTAAGCATGGATTCTCTTACTCCACAAAGAGTCTTCCCATGAGGGATTTAACCATAAGGGGACCACTTTGGAGTTCATCCATATTTACTTCTTATCAACCATGAAAATACAATAATGATTCATATTTACATCAAACAATCTTGGGTGCATTACTCAAATGTTTGTGTTGCGGGGATTTCTTCAAGGGTTGACATCAATGACAACCAACCTTAATAAACAATCTCTCCCTTTGGCATTGATGGCAACACTATGATGCAATACTGAAATCATATCACTCATGGTCCCCCTAGAACCATGCCTCTATCCTCTACATCTAATAAATCTGCTCCATCTGGAACCATGCCTCTATCCTCTGCATCTGATAAATCTCTCCCCCTTTGTCATCAATGGCAAAGGTATCTTTCCATCTGGGGCTGCTCCCCCTGATTGAATTGTCCTCTTATGGTGCTTCCTCATGTACATATAAGACATATAATATAAGCATTCAAAAATAATTCATTTTGGAGTGGAAATAACTCCAAGTCTTTGGCAAAGATATTCAAAGACTTCCAGTGGAAGTGGTTTTGTAAAGATGTTTGTCACTTGTTCTTTTGTGCCCACATACTCAACTTTGATGTTCTTTTCTGCAACATGCTCCTGTAGCAAGTGATACTTGATTGGAATGTGCTTCATCTTGGAGTGCATCACTGGGCTCTTTGAGATACTGATCGCGCTTGTATTATCACAATAGATTGGAATGGGCTCATTATACTCAACCTGTATATATGTTAGAGTTTGTTTCGTCCAAAGTACATGTGTACAACATGATGTTGCTGCAATATACTCCGCCTCGACTATAGATAAAAACACCAATGATTGTTTCTTTCTTAGCCATGATAGTAAACACTCACCCAAGTAGAATGATGCTCCACTGGTGCTTCGTCGGTCATCAATACAACCTGCCAAATCTTCATCTATGTAGGCAATAAGTGATATATCCTTTCCTTTTGGATACCATAATCCAAACTCTTATGTTCCTTTGAGATATCTGAAAATCCTCTTCACTACTAATACATGTGATTCGTTTGGTGCTGCTTGAAATCATTCCACCTGTCCAACTACCTGCATTACATATGTTCTAGATGTTGTCACATATAGTAGGCTGCCAATCATTGACATGTGTCTCCTTTGATCTGTAGACTTCGAATCATCATCTTTTCTTAACTTGCAACTGGTTTGCATAGGAGTGGTAACTGGTTTGCATCTTCCATTCCGAACCTCTTTATCATTTCTTCGATATACTTAGTTTGAGAAATAAAAATTCCTTGGTTTATTTGACATATATGAAGACCCAAAAAGAAGGATAGTCCTCCAAGTAATGACATTTCAAATTCATTCTGCATATCCTTAGAAAATTTTTGGCTTAACTTGTCATTAGTACTTCCAGAACAATATCATCAACACAAATTTCAATTAATAAAATATTACCCTTAGTTACCTTGATGTAGAGGTTGTTGTTTGCGCTTCCTTTCCATAGTTCATAGGGAGTTTTGTCATTGTTGTTTATGAGAATTACTCTGTTTTGAATGTGAGCTGATGTATGCACTGTATGTGTCCAAAAAATATCTTTCAATTTGGAATCCATTAGCATTGTTTGAGCCACTTCCTGTGTAATTATCATCCATTATAATAATGTTCCTTTTTCTTTGAACCAGTCTATGAATCCATGCTCTCATCACTATCATATATTTATCCAAACCTGCAAAGTGTTCTTACGAATCCATCTTTGTCCATATTGTCCAAGACTCCACTTGTGCAACTGTCCATAATGCTGACCCATTTATCACTATACTATCATAAAGTCTTGATTAATCTATCAAACTGTACTTCTGCTAACTGATTGCTTAGAATCTGTCTTCTCAAACTTTGCAAGATACTCAAAGGATGGTTCTTTGGTTTGTCACAACTATCGCATAGACTCCCCCCGTCTAATATTCATATTACTTGGGAGTCTCTAAGTTGGATGGCTCAGAACAATTCCTGCTCTGATGTGTATTCATCATCATCTTCATTGGTAGATTCATTATCTCTCTAAGCTCTAACTTATTTCTTTCTATTTGTAGATTCATCTTTCACTACAGTTCCTGAAAGTATAATCTCTTGAACATGTTCCTTATTTACATGTCCTTCCTTTCTTTCAGTTATTTTCCAAACCTTTCTATATCTGACATCTTTCCTTTTCTCTGTAGAATTTTTTTCATCTCGTTTTATTGCCAATCTTGCCATCTTTGGAACCTAGTCTTTGTTCACCTGTTCTTCCTGTTTTCTTATCCATATTTTCTTATATATGATATCATTATTCTCTTTCATGGAAGTATCAATCATGCTTCTATAGTCACTGGCTATGTGTCCATAGTTATGACATTTGTAACACTCAATGTTATGTGTGACCACATAGGCAGTTCTTGCTTGAACATTTATTTTATAATCCATGCAATCTGCAACCTTATGTCCAAAGTTAGTACAATACAAACAATTACCATAAAATAAATTTGCATACCTGGGTGTGAATGATCTTATTTGTGGCATAGTCCTTCTAAATTTTTTCCTTGATTGATCATGATCAGGATTTAAGCTTCTTTGTGGCTTGAAGATGGATGGTCTTCTTGAAGATGTATCTTCAGTAGTTTTCATAGATTTTGATTGACCATGATTCCTTCCTTTGAGTAATTCTGCATAACTCTTTATATTTTCTTCATTCTTCTTTTCTAGCAACCTAGAGTGCTTCTCTTCATTCTCTATAACTGATGTGGATCTTTCTATCTCTTCAATATTCTTGTTGAGCTTGACAATTTTACTTCTCAATGTGACAACTTCTTCTTTAATCTTCTCAACCTCTTCTTCTTTCTTCATTATCTAAGACTTCATGACTTTTTCTGTTCTTTTCGCTTCTTCAAGATGAATTTTTAATGTGATTATTTCTTCTTCAAGTCCTTTCTCTTCTTGACCAAACTCTGCCTCAAGATGGTTTAGATCGTTAGTTCTTTCCTTAAGATGATCTGTCGATATATTCTCTCTCATTTCCGCTTCTTCCTTTTGTGCTGCTATGTTGGTTTCCAAACACTGCTTTTCATATTCAATATTTTTTTCGATCTTTTTGGCTTCTTCTAGCTGAGCTCTTAAGTTCTCGATGACTTGTTGGGCTTCTTAAAAAATGTCAACACTTTCCTTTTGTTTCATCAATTCTTTCTTGAGTGAATTGTTTTCTTCTCTTAGTTCATCTAAAAAACTAATCAATTCTTCTTTATAATTGCTTTCCATTTCAATTAGTTTTTCTGTCTCATTTCCTTCATGGAATTCTATTTCAAGATGTCCACATTTTTCACAATTAAAACAAAACAACATACCTCTGGTGATTATGCACTCTTCATCTTCTAAATCTTCTTGACACGGTGAACATAATTCTTCTTGATTTGTATCTGCATCTTCTTTGACATTTTCTGAATCTATGATGGGTGAAGAATATATGTTATGTAACTTATCCCAAATTTCTTTTGCTGATGAACATTTACCAACATTTTCTCTTACTGGATTAGGTAATCCTTCCTAGATGAAATCCATTGCTATTCCGTTATTCTTCCTCAATTCCTTCTTGGCTACTTTCTTTGCCCTTTTTGAACTATCATATCATGTAACAACTGATAGAGAAATATAATGTCCTTGTGCTTGTAAAAAAAAATTCATCCTTATGCTCAACATCTCATACTTAAAACCATTCTGACCATTAAATATCGGTACTCCATTCTCAGAATAATCCATGATCTCCTTCCAGTGCTTAAAATGTTTCCTGAAGGAACCTTCTTTGATACCAATTGCTGGATTACTAAGAGGGGGGATGAATCAGTAATAGAGCAATAATAATCCTTTTTAACCATATAATCCAAGTGTTATATCAATGTATCATTATCATCCAATAACTGAGAGTAAATAAGCAATGAACAAATGAAAAATCATACACATACACAGTACACCAGTATTTTACGTGGAAACCCAAAGTGGGAGAAAACCACAAAATGCTTTATCTTATATTTCTTGAAAAATTACATTCATTGGAAGCACCAACTTCCTTTGTTTTCCAGCTGCAACTGGAAGGAGGCTAAAACCCCTTAGTTTCTCGGGATACAACCTGAGGGAAGCTCCAAATCCACAATTCTATGGATACAACGAAAAGGAGGCTACAACCCCCTATGTTCTCTCGCTACAACTGGAAGGTGGCTACAACCACCTATCCTTGCCCCGTCCAATTGCCCTGAAGTGAAAGTATAATGATGGAACCACTGTCACACTATCATTGTGAGATATACCGTTGTAAACATGTACCAATAAACCTGAACCATGCATCAACCATGCATCAACCTATACCTCAACTTGTAATAAACTTGTACCATAAACAAGTGCATAAACCATGCACCAACATGTAACAAACAATCTGTAATCAACCTGTAACATAAACAAGTGCATCAACCATGCACCAACCTATACCAAAATATTTGTAACCAACCTGTACCATAAACAAGTGAAACCAACCATGTACCAACTATGTACCAATAATGTGTCAAGTACTCATCAACTATGACTCATCAATATGTACCAACATCATCAACTATACACCTCATGTATCTACCAACTCATCAACTACTTGTCTCAAGCATGTACCCAACTTGTACCTCAACCAAAAGCCCTCATCAATATCATCATTCAAATATGATTTGTAACTCTATAATAGACCTGGTGTATATGATCACATACCTGCAAACCTTCCTTAACTTTAACAACAAGAGACTAGAATTTTCATCAAACATTTCTTTAGTCTCACAAGACTAGTTTTGGATTAGTCAACAACCCTAACTTGAAATAATCATAAATTTGTACCTATAATGAATAAAGATCTAAAACTGTTACACAATGTTATTTAGTGTGTTTTATGCAATTCCTGTAGGTGTCACTACTTGGAAACTCTCAAAAAATGATTTATGGAAAAAATGGCACACCTTTCTAAATTCTGAGTTATTCTATAGTGCGACCTTGTAGAGAATGCCCTGCATGAAATATTTGTTGAATTGATCTTAAACTGTTACAAAAAATACTAAATAATGTACTCTAACCAACTCATTTTTTCGTACTGAATCTGGATTTGTTATGAATAAGTTATGACGTTTTTAAACAAAACAACTATTTTTGACTAGTTTCAGGACTAGCCACAAACCCTATTTTCCACGGAGTGTAACTCCAAAAATACAATGACCCACAAGCTAAATTTTTTACCACAAATAATTGGATATGTTTCCTCAATGGCACAGAAATGTCATGGTCTGAATCATTCTATTAAAAAATTTATTGTGAAAATGGTGAGATGACCTGAAAAAAAACATACCTTAGAAAGCATCATCCAAAGAATTTATCCTTCCTTGAATTCCGACCTTCTTTTCTTCACTTTCCTCATAAATTCATCTTACATATCCTTTGGTTACCTCATAAACCTATAGTTATTCAATATTCTCAAGTGTGATTCAAATGAGAGAGCCTTGGCTCTTATTTATACTCTCCAAGTAGCTTCCTTAAAAACATCTTCTGGGTCACTTTGCCCACTTTCCTTATTTTAGGGTTAACCCACTTCTAAATTCTCCATTAAATTTATTATTTAAATAATTGATTTTGTATTCACTTTGAATTATAGTGCACTCATCACTTCACTTTATTATTTACCTTTAAAAACTCTTAAACCGCAAATGAGACCACAAATGTTATGAAATAGATGGTGAAGGGGACCAGGAATGGTTGCGTTAACCTCCACCAGAACAATACTTTGATGGATTTAATTGCTCAGGATCAGAACAACCCTCTGACCCATGAATGAATTATAGTCAGTTTGGTAGGTGGGAAGACCTCCTCAATATTTAATGAGGGGATGGGGTAGAGAACCCATCTATAAGGCTTTCAGACCTGACCACAGAATGTGAATTCGGGACACATGCAATATTGCTGAGAAATGAAAGAAAGGAAGGCGTGGTGGATAGAGGAAGATTGTGAAGAGTGAAGGAAATAAAGAATGAGCCAAAAGGAGGAGAGTAACCTTCATCCCTAACTTTTGCTTAACCAGAAGAAAAGATTCAATATCAAAGCATCGTGTTCTAGCTTGGGGGTGGCCAATGGTAAATCTGTTAAGAGTGACTAAGCCTATGGTTGGGTGGAAATGGGCACCCCTTCTAGCAGTCACATCACATCTTATGGTTTTGATAAGTGTTTTCATACTTCTGTATTGAACTGAAATAATGGATGAATGCACGTGTTTATATATGTATCTATAAATGGTTTATGAGTGGAATGGTCATGATATGTGTATGCATTTATCTCCTTGTAAACTTATGCTTCTGACTGATAGTTTGTATGCCCCAGCTTAGCCTTTGAGGTGTCTTGGGACATAATCCTATAGGACGAACACAAAATTATTGATCATGTCAATCTGGCCATGTCTGTCTAAAGAGGATATCCATTTCAGAATCCTTGTTGTGCGACTGAGATTTCATCCCCAAGTCCTTAACCATTTCACGATAAATCTCAGGAAGGATAGCGAGGTTCAAGCCTTGAAAGGAGAGATCTTTTTGTTTGGAGGACGAGTGGACAAGATCTGTTCGGGAGGACCCATATGACCAATACCTATGAATATTAGGATTAGCCTACGGGAGCTAAGTCCTCTTGGCTTCAGAGCTCTAGAAGTCTGAGACTTCAAAGTATTGTCAACCTTACTAGTTTCAAATTGGCTGAAGGTAACTAGGAGATTTGATTACTGGTAAGTTGATCGACAATGGATGGTTTCCTTAGTGGTTAGGTGAACCTAGCTTACCATCTAAACTCAGATCCAACTACCCATGGAGAAGTAGCGTGAACCATCAATCAAGAATGTTTGGGGGTCCCCTCAACCATTAGATCTACACTGAGATAACTTCAAGGAAGTTCAACTCTGGGAGGATGGAGATGTTATAGCATTAAAATCCCCGAATGTTGAAGTTATGAAGTAAAGGAAAGACATATATTTGGGAAGATCTTTCAGATCCCTACCTACCGTCCAATCATTTAAGAGGATGGACCCACACATGGTAGTTTGATGAAGTCCTGCTTCGAGAAAATGGAGTGGCAGTGAAGCCAAAACCCCCGAAGGCTGGAGCTTTGAAGTGACCAGGATCATTGATCTGGGGATCCTTCAGGCTCTCTCCTAGCCATAAGATCTAAGATGAAGTCAACCCGACATTGGTCGCTTCAAGAGAAAACAAATTTTGTAACATCAAAACCCCCGAAGGCTAGAGCTGCGAAGTAATGTGGACTGTGGATCTCGAGGTCCTTTGGGATCCCTCTTAGTCATCGATATATGAGGATTTGTGTTGATAGATCCTTTTGTTCTAAGATTGAGTACTTTGGGGAATTTGGGGAGTGGTGTGTCGATAAAATCCTGAACGCCGAATTCACAAAGTAACGAAAGATGTAGATCTCTAGATATACATGGTCATATATCGATCATGAGATTTGGGAGATGTTAGAAGGTTGTTAGTCTAGTGTGACATGGTGAGATGATGTCACCAGGGTGATGTGGACCCACAAGCGATGTGCCATGTGACTTATGAATTTGTGCGTATAACATACCCTATATTCCTATTGGGACATGACACATGTCACCCCAAACCCTTCCATGTGTCAGCCCCTGGTACATTCTCTCCTAGCCAAAGTAGTTGGTGAAGTGACTGGAACTCCAGGAGTCTAGGACTTCAGGACTCCAGAGGATTTGGGAGTAGTATTGTAAAGGGACCAGAAGGCCCAAAGGCCATAGTCATATGGCAAGCTTATGTGACTTTAGAAGTTCGGGACTCCAGGTGGTCTCGTACGTAGATAGCGAATAGGCATAAAACGTCGGAGCACTGAAGTGCCAAAGCATTGAATACCTCTACTGCTAATATTATACAGGGAGATTAAGTCTAGCCCAGAGCTCGGTTTTGAGCATGGAGGCAGTGGTTGGATAGTGATGGATGAGAAGGACGTGATAGAAATCTAGGAACTAGGATTTGATATAGTCAAGGAAAACAAAAAAATGATGCCTCAACCCTTAAAAGATATTTAAGGGGTTGGGTGTGTTACAAATTGGTATTAGAGCATGGTTACAATGCTTGGCTTGCTTGAGCTCATGGATGTGTCGCATAAGAACCTTATTTAAAGGATTTTTTAGGGGAACAACCTATCTTACTTCTTCCCTAAAGAGTTTGGTTAAAATTGTACTGAAGAAAAGAATCTAACTTTCTACTATGTGTGTGTATTTAAGAAATATGAACTATGTGTTGTCTATGAAATAATAGACCATTGTGTAACAATGATTGTTTTTTCAGCACTCAAGAAGTCAGTAAATCATGAGAAACTACAAGTATAAAGGATGGTGATGTGCCATGAAGTGGGGGATGGATCCCACAATAAAGATGAAGAATTTGATGAAAGGAGGGTGGTGGAAACCCCTCTGGATCCGTATGAAAATGTAAGGAGCCTCATGTTGGAAACACCTACCACACTGANGGGGGGGTGAATGAGTTTGGGGATCTTTTCAAAAACGTCCCTCCTTCACAAAACTCATTAGTTAGCATTCAATATTTTACTGATTACTCATTGTTTTCATTTATAACCAGTTAGATGTGAACACATATCAACAACATATATTAGCAATATATAATCAATAAGTCATCACCACAAGGAACACAAAGAACACAAGATCTATGTACAATTTTCTTTTTATTACAGACTACACTCCTTGGGGTTTATCAGTAACAACTGAATAGAGTACAACTCTACAAGATCACCAGCTCTATAATGCAACACTCAGCTTACACCCTCAACATCAAATGAGATGAGACAACAATCCTCAACAGATGTCAATCTACAACAGGTACGCGACTTGTCAGTAGTGCAAGATGCCTGTGTACGCGCCCTACCAGTAGTAAAACCCACATGTATACACGCCCAAGCAACACTACCACCTGCGTATACACTCCCAAACAGTACTATAGCCTGCATATACCTTCTGAGCTATTAGGGTTTGACCTTCAAGGTCAACTCAGATCCTCTGCAACCAATTTATCATTTTCTTCTATTTGTCACTATCCAAACTGACCAACAACTAGTCACAATACATCCAAGCTCTCCAATAGCTTACTCATGTC
Organism: Picea mariana; assembly: GCA_032191745.1. Taxonomy (NCBI): domain Eukaryota; kingdom Viridiplantae; phylum Streptophyta; class Pinopsida; order Pinales; family Pinaceae; genus Picea; species Picea mariana. Next base: position 31,478 of record JASDQU010106813.1, on the reverse strand, counting down.
AATATGAATGCTACTCAATCATGCATAAGTAATCAATATACTATAGCCATTATATTAGTATTGAGTTATAAGAGTGTTTCTCACTCCATCAACCAACATAAGCCCTATTATAGCAACCATACCAAGAATTCCCTAGCATTCACAACACAATAAGAAATGTTATCCATCAAGACAATAATGTAACCATACCAATGTCTCAATGATAGATCTGAGCCCATAGAGTGTAGTTCTAGAACCTGCTTCAGTCTTCAACAACTGGTCATCAGCTCAACCACAAAACTCCATGAGTGTTTTACTATATGCTCCCTATAAACTGGCAGCCTATGTAATATACACACCTTGTACACTGACATCTTGCATATACACCCCCTATACATAGACAACCCATGTACGCACCATAAAATAGGGTTTCTCTGTAATTCTGAGAATTTCACCATCATGTTCTCAGACTTGTCAAAACTTAAATGTGTCCATGAGATCCTCCTCACACTCTCTTTCTCAAAATAGATCTTCAATCATGCTCAATAGATCCACACCAAAATGCTCTCACAAGAAGCTCTCCATCAATATTTCAAAAGATATTCTCACAAGAAGCTCTCCATTGATCCACAAAAAGGATGATTGTAAATGATCATTGCTATCCTATTTACACTTTCATCCTCTAGGTCACTTAACCCATTTCTAGATCACTTAACCTATTTTACTTATTTTAGGGTCAACCACTTTCCATAAATAGAAAGTTCTCCAATACTTTATCATTTAAATATTCCTTCTTGATTTTGTCACCTTACTTTATGATTTCTTGATTTTGTCACTTCTCTTTATTATTTAAATAATCCACCTTGACTTTGTCACTTTGCTTTATCATTTAAAGAAAGATTTATTCTTTTAGGTCACTTTGACTTCTTTGACCTTGGGGGCTTCAAGCCTTCATATGGGGGTCCTCTAACTTCGTAAGGTCATAACTCTCAAACCGTGAGGAGTTATGTGACATTACACATACCACCGGAAGTGGAATGACAAGCACTATCCATATAGGATAGTTTCACCAACAACTTCATTGATCTTCATATCATTATTCCACATACAACCATGGGTCCTCCAACCATTCTTCTAGGATAACTCAATCCGCAAAGCGTCTTCCCGTGAGGGATTTCACCATAAGGGGACCACTTTGGAGTTCATCCATTTGTGCACCTTATCAACCATGATAGGACTATAATGATTCATCTATGCATTATATACATCAATTATGCATCATGTATCAATGAAACCATATCGATCCATATTCATCATGTATCAATGATAGACCATTGATCCATATTCATATATGCATTCTCATCAAGGACAATACATATTACATTGCATCAATCATCAATCAATCAATCCTTTGACATCAATCAATCAAACCATTGGCATCAATGACAACATGATCCAACAATCTCCCCCTTTGTCATTGATGGCAATACCAACATTGATGTCAACACCAATTATCAATTATTGATGTCAACATGTAGATAAGGCATGATCTACATCAATATTCAATGTGACTATCTCTCCGCATAAATAAACATCAATCACATCAATGTGATTAACTCTCCCCCTTTGACATCAATGACAAAGAGTCATTTTCCTCTTGGGGTTCCTCCCTCTATCTAAGTTCCTTTGATCTTCCTCTGAATAATCTTTCCCTTTTTGAACAAGGGATACATTGTACATACTCCCCCTTTGACCATTGCTCCTCCTGGAATTATTCCTTTGTTCTCTTTCTTCAAATATAGGGCTCTTTTCTAGGTATGCATCTGATAAATATCTCCTCCTAGAATCATGGGAAGAAGAATGACTCCCCCTATGGGTATGTCTCCCATATCTTCTCTACAAGATGAACAATGGGCTGTCATATAATGATTCTTGGACCAAGTACATCCTGTACAAAATGTGTTCTCATGATGCACACCACTTATGTACATCAACCATGTACATCAACATCATGCAATGTGCCAAAAGATATCATCCATGGAATGTATCAATCATATGCCTCTATCAATATCCCAACATGTTCATCTACCAATATGCCAACCATATGCATCCAACAATATGCCAACCATGTGCATCCGCCAATATTCCAACCATGTGCATCTACCAATATGCCAACCATGTGCATCTACCAACATGCCAAACAATGTATCATATCACTCATGATATGTCTCCATCATGAACCAAGTGCCATAATCATGTATCTCAAACAAATGCAAATTGTTGTGCTAATCAAGTAGTACCAATGGTGTAGTATCATCAAGCATATGCCATATATGAGTGTACCAAAAAATGTACACCAGCATGCACCAACACCACAAAATGATGAATCCCATACATGTATGCGAAATCCTCCATAAAACATGTGCCAATCAACTTGCTAGTAGGTGCCTCTACTAGTGTACCAATCATGTATCAACATGATGATCTCATCAAATCACCAATCAGATGTATCAATGTGTAGCCCAACCACATGCAAAATGCATGCACCATGATATCCAACATATGCTTCCAATAATACATCATAAGATATATCAATGAAACTCAAATATGTACTAGCCATGTATCCCAACAGATCAACATCAATCAATACTCATGGGTTAGTTCCATGCACCCAAGATTTATTTTTCATCGTCACCTTACCTGATATAACACAAAACCATGAAAACCTACAACAAATAGTGTCAGAACTTGCAATAAACCATGTTAGACCCTGCATCACAGAGTTATACCATCACATCAAACTCCAAGCCATGTGCATTGCCTTTTTCCCAAGGCTTTACCACATATACGCGACCTGCTGCACAACAACTCGCGTATGTACACAAATTATTCAAGGTCAGCCTGCGTATGTATGCGATTGTCACCACTGTCACCTATGTATATCTCAGTAGATGACACTTTTGTTCTTTACTTCAGTCTTTCATTCTGTTCTAGCTGCTTTGTCTTCTTCACCCACTTCTCTAGATGTCCTTTCTCCTCAGAACTTGAGCTATGAGCATCCATATTTTCAAAGATGTCTCCTTTCCTTACTTCATTCCTTCTTCTAGCCATGCTATGTGAATTCCTCATCATAGACTCTCTTCTTGTGTTCTAGTACTCTTGGGATTTGTGGCCAAATCCACTACAACTGTAGCATCTCATGGTGTTATAGTGAACAACAATGTGTCCTACTTGATCACATTTCCAACACCTCATGCTGTTATAAAATATTCCATATTATCTCCTTTCATAGGATCTACATTCAAAATCTTTGTGACCATATCCATTACATGAATAGCAATGCCCATAAAAATACTTTCATACCTTTGCTTTGGTGTCCCAAAAGTAGCTTCTTGATGTCTTGCTTTCTTTGTTCTTTTGATATTTTATTTGCCTTGTGTAGATGGTTGGTTTGCAACATTGTCTTCCTTCTTTGATGGAATTACCTCATGCTTATTTGAGGTGCTTGCTTCAGCATGTGTAGCTTCCTTTTTGTATCCAAGACCTAATTTAGCATTTGCTGATCTTTGATTTTCCAAGATCTCATCCAATATTAGTGAGCTATTCAAGAATTTATCTGACTTCTCCACTTTCTTTCTAAGGTCAACAATTTCATCTTCTAACTTACAACATGACTCTTCCTTTTCATTTATTTGATTCTTCAATAGTTCCTCTATTCTTTGGGATTCCTCAATTTGGATCTTGAGATGGACAATGATTTCAAAACTTTTGCTAATGTCATCATCTACATTCATATCTTCTTTTCCATTATTTAGTCTTGTGATCTCTTCTTCCTTTTCTTCTAATTAAGTCTTACTAATTTCTTTTAGTTCTTTGAGCATTTCTTTTAACTTCAAAATGTGCCTTTGACTCTTCTTGAGAAACTTTTTAGTGTTATACAAAAGATAGCTATATTCTATATAATAGTGGTCATTGCTATAATCATATAGACCTCTTTCAACTTTCTCTTTAAGCTCGAATAGTTTTTCTTCTACTTCTTCCATGGGATAACAATCAATTGACTTTATCCAAACTACTTCTAGATTTTCTTCTTCACTTGTAGAGAAAAATTCAACATCATCACATTTTGAATTATTGCAATCAAGGGTTTGTGTATATTCTTTACCTTCATCTCTTTTGTCAACATCATCACATGATTCGTTTCCTTCATTTGAAATGTCTTCAAGATATTCCTTTTTGCCAACATCATCATTTTTAGAAATAATGCAACCAAGAGTTTGTGGAGATTCTTTACCTTCATGTGTCTTGATGGAGTTGTCTTCAATGTCTTTCTTCTCCTTCTTGCTTTGATACGTCTCCTCTATCTTTAGCCATATATTCTTGGCAGAAGTGCATTTTCGCATGCTCTCTTTGATAGGGCTTGAGAGTCCACTAAGAATGGTCTTGAGAGCCAATGCATCATTCTTCTTTCCTTCTCTTTGAGCTGAAAAATTTGACTTGTTCTTTAAAGGAATTGATCCACCAATGGATGCCTTCCAAATAGCTTCTCCCATTGTCTTCAAATACAATCTCATCTCTATTCTCCAAGTAGAATAGTTTTCCTCAT